>BRDA01064476.1:0-10660 GCA_036984385.1 Crenuchus spilurus
CATTGATTTATTATTTTATTCCCCTACAAAACTGAACTTTAACTAAACTACAAGGACTTAGGATTAAATATATTCAGTGTATGTGAGAAATACTTTCAGGTTAAATTTACATTTTCTTCAAAAAAATATGATAACTAATGACTAGCAAGAGCTGCTGGCTCACCAGGGGTGCTCCAGGTAAAACTGTCTAATGTGGTAGGTCTCGCAAGTTCTCTGGGTGTCCTGCAGGGATGCAGACCTATTATATCCTTTCTTTAAAAAATGCCCCTTCCACTTTTAATAAAAATTCTGCACCCATGCCACACTATTTAATGTTTAGAAGTTTATAGGCCGGTATCATCTCAAATCAAACACTAATGTTTTACACTAAAAGGAAGTGATACAGCACAATGTCTCACATCATAGAATCATGTCTCAACTTTGTCAAATACCCATTTCTCAAAAAAAGGTTGGATCTTTTGCTCCTAATTTGCATGTGTCATCTACAAAACTCACTTCTGAGACATCAAAGGTGCCTTCGTAAATGACGAGCCCTGCCTGGCCACATTTACACATGTGCTTTTCATTTGTGTCACTTTAAGGAGCAGGCATTTCCAGTGAACTGTTGAGCAACAGCCCAGGTAAGAAAGAATGTTTTAAGAATAATGTTTTTAAAAGGTTCCATGAACTTTCACCTGTAACGTTACAGAATGGTTTGCATTACAGCATTTCTAGGAAATTTTACAGAATGTTCCCAGTTAGACAAACAGTAATATTGTGACATTATTGAGGTTTTTTTTTTTTTTTTTTGCAAATTTTCTCGCCTTCCCAATGTGGTTGTAGCCAATTAACCCATCCCATCCACTAGGGGGATCTCCCCATCACTTTGCTATGTCCCTCACACTAGGAGGGTGAAGAGATGTCTCTTGTGTTGCGTGCTATACAGCCACCACCTCTTTTCGAAGTACCTTGGTACACTGTCACTGGGGAGCCAACGCACTCGGAGGAAAGCACAGGGTTCCCAGCTCTGAATGGACCAATCAGATGCCTGAGCCTACGATAAGATAATCCTTTATTAGTCCCACAGTGGGGAAATTCAATGTTTCACAATAGCAAAAGGACAATGAAGTACTCAGTAATGTCATGTCACACGTCGTCATCACTTCGCAATGGTAGGCTGCAGTCACTTCTCTCCAATGCCATCTGTCTCTGGTTGCTTGTAGCAGGCTAGCACCTGATAATCCAGTCCATGTCTTGATGTTATCCATCCAGGTTATTCTTGGTCTTCCACGTCTTCAAACTCCCTCCACAAATCCAGTCATAATACTTCTTTCAATGCTCTCATGTGCGTGCCTCATCACATGACCGAAGTAACGTATTTAACGTGCATCAGTAACTCTTTTTCAGTTCTGGCATCTCATAGACTTGCTCAGTGGTCATCATCTTCATCCATGAGATCTTCAGCAACTTCCTGATGCACTTGTTTTCAAAAGCCTGAATACGTCTTCCTTCCTCTTTCTTCAGAGTTCAGGCTTCATATCCATATGTAGCTACTTGCCAGACCAAGGCTTTCATCAGTCTTAGTTTGGTGTTGGTGCTGATTGACTTGTTTTTCATGCCCATGGCCATTCTTGACTTCACTTCACTGGCACAGTCTGCAGCTCTTGTTACTCTGCATCCCAAATACGTGAAAGAGTCTACTTGCTCCAGAAGTCTTCCTTCGACTGTGATCTTCAGTATATCTTCAGTGTTTGTCATCACGTTTGTTTTAGCAGCATTGATCTGCATGTTATATTCCTTTGCAGCCTTCTCAGTGCGCCTCACCAGCTCTTCTAGTTGTTCTTTTGATGTGGCCAATAAGACGATGTCATTTGCATATCTGAGATTGTTATTGTTATTGAAATTGTTATTTCAGTAATAGAAATGGGTATTAAGAGACTCTTAGTAATTACTATAAACCAGAAGTGGGAGTAAGTCCCTCATGTGCAAGTCACAAGCAAGTCTCAAGTCATCGCCTTCAAGTCTCAAGCAAGTCCCAAGTCACTGTGATGAGAAAAAAGCAAGTCAAGTCGAGTCCCTGCTATAAGTCAAGCAAGTCACAAGTCAAGTCATACAAATACAGTCTGATCTACCCCATTTTACAAATTTAAATCAATATATTCGCATACAATTTTTTTTATTTTATTTTAATTTTATTTTTTAATTTAATTAAACCTATCAAATATACCTCAAACATACAATTACATATCTTACTTAATGGCTTACTTCCCCCATCAAGAGGGTCACGCCATTTCTCCATAACCTATTAATGCATCTCTCAAAGGTGCTTCTTAATGAACATTTCTGAGCACAAAAAAGTATTACATTGTCAACTGAATAGCAGATAAAATAAAAATAAGTATATAAAATAAATAAAAAACATTGCCTGAAATGTAAACCTTTTGCCTATAAAACAATGTCTGAAATGTTAATATTACAAACATTACATCAAACCATGAAAACATTCACATAATGTTTTTAGTATGCCACATACTGTTCATGCTATTTTGTCCAGTTCTTATCCACACTAGCAAACATCTCTGCCACAACATTAAAGAAATATTTAACTTTAGCATAACTTTCAAATTTAAACAATCTTATCTTTACATATGCTAGATGTCAAGGTTTCTAGACAGGGTAGATATGAACAGAACAAAATAACAACAATAGCATGTGGCATACAAAAACCATGTGTTTTTTATTTATTTATTTTTTGTTTTATTTATTTATTTATTTATTTTGTATACATTTTGTGTGTTTGTTATTTTGTATACATTTGGTCCAGTTAGGTTTGTTTTCACACTGCATTTTTGCGAGCGCTCCAAGGACTTTTATTATGACACGCCCACGTATTGTTGTCATCACTTACGTGGTGTGCATCTTCCTACACTCCACACTGATTGGTTTGTAGAAGGACGTGCATCTGACGTGTTTACTTTTATATAGAGCTGTTTCATTAGTTTAGGTTGCTCTGTCATCCTGTTATATCCTTTCTCAATCATTATCTCAGAAAATAAGCTGCATGTTTCAGTATTTTCATGCGTTTTTAAGCTGACTTTTCACATGTTCGTCAGACTAAAATTATATTAAACATTTGGTCTCCTCCTCGCTCCATGTGCTACAACGGCTCGTTATTGCTGCTGTTTAGAGTTCTATGTGCTGCATGCACTGTAAAGTAAGCCAATCATGCTTCAAAATAAAATCTAACGTAATCTAACTTTGTTTTTAAATTGCAAATATTTAAATAAAAAATCAAGTATTTTCGAGTCATCTGTCTCAAGTCTAAGTCAAGTCTCGAGTCATAAAGACCAAGTCAAAGTCAAGTCGAGTCTTTCACCAGCGTTAGTCAAGCAAGTCTCGAGTCCTCAAAATTGCCACTCGAGTCTGACTCGAGTCATGAGACTCGAGTCCCCCACCTCTGCTATAAACATAAGAAAAACAATTTAAAAATATAATAAAATTATCAAACCCAAAGAATATTTACAACTACAGTCACAAATGTAGCATCATTTTCAGTACTGCTTCCTGCATACTATTTTGGGGTAAAATCAGTATGCGAGCAGTAGTATACTATTTCAAATATAGCCACTGTGATATCATACACAAGTGCTGAGTTATTTCTGTGCAAAGTCTTTTTTAACGTTTTAATTGTGAGATCTGTCTTCTCTTACTTGATGTATAAGTACAGTGAGACAGACTGGGATGTACCTGATGAGAGAGACCGAGATCAGTGCTCCAGGGCAAATACAGATAACAGCCTTCTGTAATTGCAGCTTTAAAATGGTAAATGACTAGTTATTAGAGTGATAAAAAACTGCAACAGCTTTTAATTCTCACATCAAAAGTAGAGGGCTGAGACAGTAGAAGGTTAAAAGAGTTATCAGTGTTTCAAGGCAATTTGTGGTATGTAACCCATCAAGTAAGGATGTAAGTACACAAAATCAGAAAGAAATCACATTAAAACTATCTGCAGTCATTGAAAGTATCTACAGTTCATTTTGTCATCTTCACAGACCCTATAGGTGCATTTTGAAGTTCTACAATTACAGACAATGGTCCATCTGTTTTTCAGTTTACTTTATTACCCCCTTTTCAACCTGTTATTTAATGATAAGGACCCCAATGGTACCACATGTGAATCAGACAGAGCAGATCTCTGAAGTTTTTAAACTGTGTCTATTCATTCTTCACTCTATTAAACACACCTACCTTGTTGGTCCACCTTGTAGATGTAAAGTCAGAGACAGTTGCTCATCTGTTGCTGCAGAGTTTGTGTTTGTCATCCTCTAGTCCTTCATCACAGGACACTGTTGGCTGGATAATTATGGTTAGCAGACTATTCTCAGTCCATCAGTGACACTGAGGTGATTGGACAGATGAAGTACACTCTGTAATTGTCGAACTTGAGTTGCACAGACCATTACACTGCATGAATGGAAATCCTGATTCTCTGTGAACACCTTGGCTTGCAGTTTCCTACTTATGAAGGAGGAAGAAAAATTATGAAAGTATGTGTAATATTAAAGACACACAAGTACTCAAATGTAATCACAATTTTTTTAATGGAGTTCATTTCATCATCAAAACACAAAGACGGAGATATAACAGAGATGAAAAGAAAAAAGGCAAACTTTTATTAATATTCAAGATCACTTCACAATCAAAACCACAAGCACAACTCTAGAACAAGGACCATGGCTTTGTAATGCAGACCAAATCTTGCAAGACATCACAAAGGAACACAGATGTCCTATTTGAGCTGGATTAGTTTTACCAGAGGACGTCTGATAATATATTTGGAAAAGATTTGACTGGCTGAATTGCATGAGATAACATTTTTGTGAAACTTCCCTAAGTAACTTCAAGATCTTCTGGCCTGGACATTCAGGTCAGTCCATCCATCCATTATCACACCCACTTAATCCTTATTAGGTTCGCGATTAGTCCCCCACCCCCTCACTGGGCACAGGGCAGGGCATTACACTATTCAACCAAGCCCAGGACAGGGCGCCAGTCCATCGCTGGGTGACACACACACACACACCTATGGACAATTTTAGCTTACCCAATTCACCTGACCTCCATGTTTTTGAACTGTGGGAGGAAATTGGAGACCCCGGAGGAAACCCACGCAGACACGGGGAGACCATGGAAACTCCGCTCAGATGGGGACTCAAACCCAAGACTGCAGCGCTGAGAGGTGAACGTGCTAACCACTAAGCCACCGTGCCGCCCCCATTCAGGTTAGTGTTAAGATTAAAATGAAACAGTTCCAAGAACTTCTGCCATAAGAACTGACAATACAGGGTAATGAGGAATCATAAATACAGATTTATAGGATGTGATGATCTGAGCCCCCAATGAACAAGCTGAAGTAGCAAAGAAAAACTCCCTAGGAGTATGAGCAAGAAACCTTGAGAGGATCCGAGGCTCAATAAGGGGAACCCATCCTTCACAGGCTGATGTGAATTCAAGGATATTAACAGATAGAAATTAATTAAGTATTAGAGTCTTTATCGTAGGCCCTGTCCCCAGCCCAAATCTTGCAGCATTCAGACTCAAGCAGATACTGACAGATAAAGCCATCCCCTTGCGCAACATGACCGGGACCAACCTGGTGGTGGTGGAGAGGAAGGAGGGTGATGTTGATACATCGGCATCTGAAACCGACACAGCATAAACAAGATGCATCCTTTTAAAATCGAGTAGTAACTTGTGATTGGTCAGGAAGCCCAATGAATGAGTGATGAGGCTTAGTTAAGAACTGATGAGTGCTGAAGCATTAAGTTTTTATTGCAGACCTTTCACTACAGCTTTCATTTCCAGTGCTTACGGAAAGGCTATCAAAAACTGCCCAACAAGACAGGAACTTCATTATCTTACAGGAGGTATGTACAGTATGTTCTCTACTATCAGAAGTGATGTCTATTAAGAGGTTTAATTACTATATTATTGTAAGGTTGATGAAAACTATCTTTACAAAAATATACAGTACTGTGGTGTTACCATGGTTGTATGATGTTATTGCCATGATAAAACCAGTTTAACCATAGTACATACAGGTAGTAATATTACATTGGTAAAGCTACTTGCATTACTGTAGTATTGCCATTGTAGCACCATGGTAGTGTAAAAAAACATGGTTCTACCATGATGATGTGATGGAAGTCTGACCAAGGCTGTTTTAAATAGCTTAGGTGCCATTAGGCTAAAGAGCATGGTTAGCAGAAAAAATGTCAGTGGAGATCAATCAATGATTTCAAACAAATGAGCCACGCTTGGAGCAGCAAGGGCTTCTGAGCTTGTAGCTAGAGAATATGGTTGAAACAGTTCTGAATAATATGTTGTTCCTCCACTGACTATCTATAAAAAGCACAAGACAGAGAATATCCAGAAAAGAGCAAATGAAGCAGTAAGCTTTCTTGAATATGTGCCTGCCCAGACAACAACGAATGGTCTTTGTATTACTGTTTCCCTTGGCAAGGGCATAGTAACAGCTTCTAAATATTCAGGTACTACAGTTCAAGTGTTGGCAGAGTAATGATCATGATTCCAGGTGGAGCTGTGCTTGGTAAGGATCTGGGGGACAGGATACGTGAGTAGCTAAAACATCATCGACTAAAGACACTGGAATAAATGAAGCTACACCACGGGTTGATAGGTCAATGGAGGTTGCTGAAGTGTGGCCCAAGCCCAGTAAGACCACATGGCCTCAGCGTAGTAGGACCAGACAGGCTGCAGATGGAGAAACAGAGGAGGCAACAGTCTGAGGGCCTGGAAAAGTAAGAACTGGATGGACTAGACCCATGAACGCAAGAGGTGTGGGGGCTGCAGGCAAAGTTGTAGTGCAGACAAAAATAGAGGGAAAATAGAAACAGCTGAGGAAAGCTTTGAAACATCATTTGCCAGACACAGCTTATCTCAAACTAAAACCTGGACTAGAAGAAGTGGCTGGCACTGTATGGAGAATATAACCACAGTAATCACTGTAAGAAAAACAACTGAAGACCTTGACAGATTCTCAAAGTTGTCTTCACCATTGTTGGAACAAGTCGTGGACAGTAGAGTCTAGGGTCAGCAGACAGAGCCACAAGGAGCCAAGGTAGGAAATGCAGCACTTCAAATAGGTGAAATGGTGGTTATAGAGCTAGAGAATTACAAGGCTGGAACAGTAAAATTAGACAACAGTGAATGGTCTAGCTAATATGGGAACCATTTTGAGGAAACCTCTAACAGTGCTTAGTTGATATTGGTGCTCAAAATATGCACATTGGCAGCTAAGGTATTTGTAGCAGTCTCAACAAAAGGTTTCTCTATGAATTAGGAAAGGGAATGGACTGGAACTGCTTCCTCTCAAAAGTTTGTTGGGGACCTCCGAGTCTACTGAATGACTAAACCTAGCATGAAGGAATGCTGTGAATCCCTTGTCTTCAGACCACTCTTGACAAAGAGTTTTAATCCACTCTCTGGTTTTACAAGGGCAGAACCAGAGCTGGAGGAAGAGGTTTGGAGACTCAGAGGACAGGCAATACAGGCTAATATAATCTCTCAATTTTGAGAGTTTCTGGTCATGTTGGAAGTGTTTAAGATTATGCATAGTAATAAAACTAACACCTAAAATTGTAGCACTTTACAATAAGAGTATATCTATTAACAATGAGGACTGTAATTATTAATTATTCATAAGAAGCACTTAATAAATATAAATGTAACTCAACATCTGAGGCAATATGAGCTAAGGTCTAATCAACTATTTATTGATCATACTCATGATCCTGTGAAAAAAGTCATTTATTTATTAGCCGTTAAGAACCTTACTTAAGAAAGTCTTATGTCTGCCCTCCTAATTGTCTATATACTGTATTATTTACTTTGATCAAATGTGCAAAAGTTATTTACATGTTTTTATGCATTCATTTTTTTCACAAATCAAATTCCCACTATTTCTAATAATGAAATTTATTATTATTATTATTAATAATAATAATAATAATAATAATAATAATAATAATAATAATAATGCACTTATTTAATCATTTCATAATTATTATAAGATACATTTTGGGGTTGTTATATAAATATTATAAACAGGTGTTGGTGACACATTTTCTCCTGTACACACTATTGAGAGTATCCTGACCAACTGTATGATGTGTGTATAAACATATTATTTACTTTATGTTATTTATTTTCTCCCTGTACTTTGTTTCTGTTGCATGATGCTAGTTTTAGGTAAAGAGATAAACCATTTTATACCACAATCAATATTATTTTTAATTCATTGTTGAGCAAAATGTATGTGAAGTATGTGAACCTCTAGAAACATCAGCTCATTTAAAGGGGTAATTGAAGTCAGGTGTTTCAGTCAATGGTATGGTAATTAGAAGGCCCTCCCTTGTTGCAAGAACATAAACCTGGGTCTTCACTAACAAAGTCTGGTTTCCACAACAAGGTTTATGGATGTGTGACATGCCTTGATCAAAGGACATTCCAGAGGACATCAGAGTTATTGATGCTCACCAGTCTGGAAAAGATGACCATTTCTGCAGAGTTTGTCCCCCATTAGTCCAGTATAAGACAGATGACAAACAAATGGAGAAAATTCAACACCACTGTTACTTTTCCAATGAGTGGTTGTTTCAAGGGCTTGGTGATTAATATTCTGGCAAATCACAAAGAAATTGATCAGCTGCCTGCTTTGCTTTACTTAAACCCTCCTACATAACACTGACGTAAGCATGTTATGGAACATGTCATGAAAGACATCTATGAATATACAGTAACTCTATTGTATTAATAGTACCAGTAATTATCCTGATAGGTGCCAAATTGTTTGATATTTTGACAGTTTATGTTACATGTTAATTGACATTAGACATTGGTGTATTGGTCATGACAGTCACTTGTAATGGTGCCATGACACTTGTATTTATGCAATTAATGACACTGTTATATTCATATAAGCTACAATAACAATACTTGTAAACATATAAACTACACATAAACACACACACATGGCAGTACATAAATCAACAGTGGCTTATCATGGCTAGATGGACAAATAAACACCATTATATGGGCTCCTATGAGAGCCTAAAGGATATGCAAAAATACCAGAAAATATTAGATTTATGGTGAAAATGTTGTTGTTGAAAAAATCTTATACAACCATTTTTACATGAAAAAGTCAACTGTATTTTATGATGTGTAAAAAAATCATGACAATAGGACCTTTTTTTAATTAATTAATTTTTTTTTTGCAAAGTATAATTGTTGGTAATTGTAACTAAAAATTACTTAAAACAAATAACTTACATAAAAAATATTTTAAAAACTTGTAACAGACACCTATAGTTTGTTAGAACACCATTCATGCCGTAGTAGATGTTTACTATGTTCAGACATTTAACCCATTTGGGAGTTTAGTGTATAATTTCAGAAATATCGTTTGTATTTGTTCATATGTGTATGAGTAAATGTGCAAGCGTGTGACAGGCACATGCTCAACATACATTCCCCAACACGCGTCCCTTCCTCCCACAAAATATGCCTTTGATGTTGCAGATCAGTGATGGTCAAAACAACAGCCGAGAAACTGATTCCATCCGCAGTTTCCGCCCATTCAGCACTTTTGCATCTGCCTGTTGGTCTACACATCATTTCTGCACAATATATCACCCAGAGCACAAAAAAGCACAGTGATCATTTTACATAATCAAACATTTCATTTCTAGACAGATAGTGAGGGGGTGAGAGAGAGAGAGAGAGAGAGAGAGAGAGAGAGGTAGAACAAGAAAGAAATAGAGAGAGAGACTATTAGAACCCAATTTAGGATCTAAAAGCAGATTACTCCCAGATGTCTGTGTGTGTTACATGACTACGTTACAGTACACTACCAGGTCTTGTACAGTTGTCCCTTAGGGTACAACCCCAAATATGAAAATGTTGGGACTGTAAGGTAAATGCAAAAATAAAATATTTTTTATTTCATTGGAGACAGCATGAACCCAAGACATTTTGTATGGCCAAGTCAAAAGTTTGGACACACCTTCTGGACACTCAGTGGTTTTCATTATTTAAAAATTGTCTGCATTGATATTAATACTAAAGTCATCCAAACTATGAAGAAATACATATGAAATTATTCATTAAACAAAACAGTGTTAAACAAACCAGTATCTTGTCGAGTTCATTACTTGCATTTCTTGCCCTCTTAGGGTGCTTTCACACCTACATTGTTTGGTCCGGACTTTCAGACTTTTCAGTTTGGTCTGAACCAACATAGCAGGTATGAAATGGGGCACGAACAATGGTCCGGACCAAAGGAGCAAAATTTGGTCCGACCAAAAGAGATGGTCTCTTTACAGATCTACTGAACCATAGTCCAGTTTGTGTGCAGTGTGAAAACACTTTTATAGAAGATTTGGACCAATTACAGGAAGCTGACACAGATGTTAACAACATTGAACAACAATAACAGATGAAAAATAATCAGAACAGCAGCAGAAGTGAGCTCACATATGGAGTGAGGAGAAGACGACATGTTTAATATCAATCAATCAATCAAAATTTATTTATATAGCGCTTTTTACAATGGACATTGTCACAAAGCAGCTTTACATAATCAGTATCAGACATTTTG
>BRDA01064478.1:0-13654 GCA_036984385.1 Crenuchus spilurus
GTGTGTGTGTGTGTGTGTGTGTGTGTGTGTGTGTGTGCTGGAAAACATTTCTTTTCCTTTATCTGTTAAAATTAGCCATTAAAAATGAATAATGTCTCAATATTATGTTATTTGGACACTGTCAGATCACATTTGTTTATTTATTTCACTTGTACATTACAATTTGATTCAGACTAGTTAGTGTCTGTCAAATACATGCTCGTCATGGTCATGGTAAACAGGTCAGCATGTGGAATTATAATTTTCTGTGTGCTACCATGTTTTCTATTAATATTTATACCCCATAAGAAATGCTATTTTCTGATTGGCTGGTAGGTGTCTGTTAGTTCTATTATATAGGGGTGCCTATAAAATATAATGGTGAGTCAAAAATGATCTACACTTTTGTTTGTTGTAATGTGTTATCAATACAGTCTCCATAATAACTTCTGTGCAGGTTTGAACGTGTTATGTCAGTTCATTTATGACTGCAGTGCAACAAAAATGGCCGCCACACTTATGATTTCCACAAAGAGCAGCATGCGCTGATTTGTTTGTTGATGTGTTTGTACTTCTGCAAACAATATTTGTACCGATACTGTAAGGAAGGTGAGTTTCTTAAAAAGAATCATTACTGGTGATGAGACATGGATTCATTTGAGGCTTTATCGATTAGAATGTTCTTCAGTGTAGTTTAAATCTGTGAACTTTAGCTTTTGTTTTGCCTTTTTTTTTTCTTCAATAAACTACTTCAACGGCTTGCACTTACACCCTACCTCCAAAAATAACTAACAAATATAACTGGATACCTTGCATGGTGTTGTCCCTTATATAATACAGCTTTGTGTAACTTTGTAAAATTTGTTTATTTAGATTTACACCAATGTCTAGAAAAAACCTTATACTTTTATTTTTTGACATAATCTGCTCTTTACATTGTGTAAAAATTTCATGATGAACTGGAGGAAACTCCAATTCACATTCCTCTTTTTTCTCCCTCTCATCCCATTATACCTTTATTGCTGGATGCACTGTAATGTTTTCTGAGCGTATGCACATATATAAAACAGTTCACATTGCCATGGAAATACATTATTGACATGTTGTATCAAAGTAACAATAAGTAAAGTATATTTAGATTCATATGATAGTTTGTAATACAAACATAAAAATACAAAATAAGCATTGTTCTTGGCATATTAAATGAGTATACAGCACTACAGCAATAAATGTCACAACATTTATTTCTTTCCAAAGTTGATTTTATTTTTACCCAAGATCATGTATTGATGATGTGAGATTTCAACCACTGTGCAAAGTCTTCTCCAGCACATCCCAAATATTCTCAATAGGGTTCAGCTCCAGCACTGTCCTCACAGGCTACTATGGTAGGCACTAGGCATAATGGGTGCATCACTTCAGCCACCTCTCTTCTTACACTGATGCTCCCATTACTCTGGAACAGGGTAAGTCTGGACTCATTAGACCACAGCTGAACATAATAACCTATGCAGTAATTTTCCAGTGGTAGGCTCGTACGTATTCACTTAGTTAAATCCAGCTGGTGATCTTCTTTTTAACCACACATTGTATATACAGTATACACCAGTACACTTTAAGCAACATTAGAATGTAGCCTACAACTTTTGTCATTGTCTTTCATAACATTTTATTTATTTTCATGTATATTTCGATGTATTTATATACACCCTAACTAGGGTTACCATTATTTGTAAATACACTGACCAGCCATAACATTAAATGGAATGTGCTAATATGGCTAATACTGTTGGTCCTCTGAGTGGCAACAAAACAGCTCTGACCCACTGATGCCTGGC
This sequence comes from Crenuchus spilurus, assembly GCA_036984385.1. Taxonomy (NCBI): domain Eukaryota; kingdom Metazoa; phylum Chordata; class Actinopteri; order Characiformes; family Crenuchidae; genus Crenuchus; species Crenuchus spilurus. The sequence goes on from BRDA01064478.1 coordinate 1,818, forward strand.
CTCTGAAGGTATCCTGTGGTACCTGGCATTAAGGTGTTATCAACAGATCATTTAAGTCCTGTAGTTTGAGAGATGGAGCCATGGACTGGACTTGCTGTACCCGCACATCTCTCAGATTGGCCACTATCAGTAGGCACTGATCACTGCTAAGCAGGAGCTCCTCAGAAGCCTTACCGCTTCAAAAATGCTCCAACCCTGTCATCTGACCTATAGCGCCTCAAGTGTGCTTGCCTTTATATCTTTCTCCAGCACCCAACACATCATTACTGAGAGTCCCGTGTTCTCGTATCATCTAATACATCCCAGACCTTTACGTGCACCACTGTTACAAGATAATTCACTTCATCTGTGAGTGGCATTAATGTTGGCTGGTGTAATATTACAATTAAAACAATGATGAAATAATGCAGTAGCCTGTTAAAAATCTCATTTCAGATAATAAAGCTCATATTTGAGTCAAATGTAAAGGGCAGACACTACTACAGGAGTCAGATACTATTAGAAAAAAGCTATATCATATTTTAAAAGGTGAAAAATAAATAAATAAATAAACCAACAAACAAACATCAGCGTGAGATAGGCCTCATAGTGTGAGATTGTCTAAGGCTGATAGTTGCCGTGGTAAACAGGTTGAAAAAGAAAAGAAGAAGAAAAAATAAGCAAGGTTGAAAAGATTTGTAACATCCTTCGATAAGCTGCTTGTGTGCATACAATCTGTCAGTCAGAGAGGTCATATCACACGTTTTTGCACAACATTGAACCTCTATAAGTGTCATAGCATCTGAAAGGTTTCTTTATCTGTTCAGCACACTGGGCTTATTGAAAGCGAAAGCATATTGCAGTTTTCTTTTTCCACAGCACGTCTGAGGCATCAGCATAACCATTTAAAACAAGATCTCTGCCCGGCCCGGGCAGACAAAATACAGTGTGCTCATATTTTATATGTCAGTAAGTGTTATAAAACTGCCCGGGATCTCTCTTTTTTAAAGAAAAAATGCACAATTCTAATCCTTTGATTGCAGGAGGCGAGTACTTTTTCACCGGAACCATGCTACATTAATTCACTTAAGTGCCTCAGGCAAAATATTGTTATGATAGAGACATCCATCTGTGCTTTGTTTTTCAATCGCATTCACAGATATGAGAGAGAGAACAACATGGTAATTACCACATAGACACTTGGGGCGAGCTTACGATCAACTTTATCACATTCAGATGTGGAGCTGATCTTTAGCAGAAGCAGAAATATCATCAAAAGATTAGAATATCTGTAGAAAAGTTCATTTGTCTTTATAATTTAATTCAGAAAGGTAAACTGTCCTATATTTTATATTAATTACATGTAAAGTGACATTTCAAGACTTTTTGTTTAATGTTGATCAATGAATTGACTTTCCATCTGGGATTGATCAATCAATCAATCAATCAATCAATCAATCTGTGAAACCTCCCTTCACAGCCTCATTTCTGTCTTTTTTTTATGTCATCCACATGCTTTCTCATTTCTTTGTCATAGTCTTGAACCCCCCTTATATCCTGTTAGGGTCTTGTCATTGCACAGCCCTGGCTCCCCATCTCCTGTCTAATTATATTTGGTTTTTATGTTCCCTCATGTACTGTCTCATTGGTACTGTCTTGCTCTAGAGTCTACAGGATCATGTATAGTCAACCTGTCAAGTGTAGTGTCTTCATGTATTGCCACAGCCATGTTTAAGCTCATAGTCAAAGATGTATCTAATTATGCATCTTTCTATTTATCTATTTGTCCATCCATCTGTCCATCCATTCATCTACTCATCTATCTGTCTGTTAGTCTCTCTATCAATTTGTATATCCATCCATCTGTGTATTTGTCTATCCATGTACCTACTATATCTATCTATCTATCTATCTATCTATCTATCTATCTATCTATCTATCTATCTATCTATCTATCTATCTATCTAGCTAACTATCTGCCTTATAGCTCATGAAGATCAGAAATTTGTCTCAGGTTTGAATCCCCATCTAAATAGAATTTCCATGTTCTGCCCGTTTCTATCTAGATTTCCTCCCACTGTCTGAAAACATAGAGGTCAGGAGAACAGGGTAGTCTAAATTGGCCTGTTATTAATGTGTAAATGTCTGTGTGTGCCCAGTGATGGATTAGTGCCCTATTTTGACTATAGTATAAATAAGGTAAGGTATTTAATACAGAGACTATATGTCAGTATATTTTTCTGCAATTTGTCTAATTATTATAATAATAAAATGCAAAATATTTTGTTTTTTTATTTTTATATATACTACATTTAGTAAATTAATAGTAAATGCAAATTTATTCCAGTTGACACATGTTGCTTGACAAAAATGATGTAAAAGACAGAAAATTTGTCTGCTGGGGTGTCGCAGACCTTGTCATGTACATCAGAAAAATGAAAAGGGTGCAGATATTGTTGCACACTCTGATTGGACAGAAACTACATGTTCTGTAGTGTTGCTGTGGTGACGGTGTGCAACCTACACTGTATAAACACAGACAGATATGAGAAGAGACTCACTGATTTGATCAGAAGATATCCATCCTTCCATCCATCCATCCATCCATCCATCCATCCATTGTCTTAATCTTGATCAGGGTTGCAGTGGTCAGAAGATATCTACATTTATACGACTGTTCCCAAGAAGATCACAAGGATCAGCAAAAATATGATGTATTGATTCCAGTGTGCTAATGTTCAAACATTCTTAAAAAAAAATTATACTGTGGTACTAACATTATTGTATGCATGTATGTTTTTTTGAACTACCATGATGGTAGTAACACGGTACTACAATGGTAATACTACATTAATACTATTAATATTATTTGTATATTTGTGATATATACGTGGACAAAGCCACAGGACAGGTGATTTAGTATTGGCTAAAGTTATATAAATTTTAACATAATTTAACTTAAATGGTGGTCAGTTCAGCTGTACTGAAAGTTGTACCTGCTTTATGCTTTGTTGCTGGTGCAGGACTATAAAAGCCTACAGCAATGCAACATCTGTCCTTCACAGATTTTTTGTCATGCAATCCTCATCTCCTAGACTAAATATTGGCCTTAACTGCCCATTAAAATGTGCCGAAGTTTTCTGTAGAGGATGGGTTCACTTATTTTTTTATTTTATATATCACAGGTAGATGTCCAGGTAGTCACTTCTTCTAACCTGGCTGCTAGTTTACAGATGACAGAAGCCAGGGTTACTTTGCCAGATAATGTGAGCTAATATGGTTAAGTAGTAACAGCTGAGATAATCACAGTGGACAGGCTGGTGATGTTATGTAATTTTCATTTACATAAAATCAATGAGACTACTGGTGGTTAGTTTTCTACCTATTACTCTATGGGAGGTGAAAAGGTTCTTGATTTTTTCTTTTTTTGGTGACATTAGATTAGATTAAACATGTTGGTAATGTGATTTGGACACAGTGGAATTTGACCACCATATTTAACCCATCTGTGCAGTGAAACATATACACTAGTGAACACCAACGTGGTCGAAAGCCTTACCCACGGTGCCTGGGGAACAGTTGGAGGTTGGGTGCCTTGCTCAAGTTAGCACACTTATGTCTCAGCAATGAGGTCTCAGTTTGATTACGTCGATAAGATAATGGATGAATGGATGGATGGGTGTATGGAAGTTTCTATGAATGAATGTTAATATTAGCTAGTTTCCAACTTTTTTTCCTGATGTTACAGTGTAAAATGTTAGATAGCTAAAGCTAACATCTGCCTTAGCTAACATTAGTTTATGCTCTGGAGTTGGCTCTCCAGCATATTAACAAAATAATAAAAAAAAAACCTCTAATATAACTAAGCAAAATGTTGTCCTAGAAACAAAAATAAACATATCTCAGAAACCTTAAAATATAACAATGACAATATAACAGTGGGTGACATTATTAAAATGTTTATTCATTCATTTTGAGTCTATTTTTTGTGGCTGTGGTGATCTAGTTAGTCTTTTTCCTTTTTAATATTCGTTTTATAATAGGTGCTCCATTGGTGATTTTAGGTATGTAGTTAAACAATATTAAAATGGATACTTTCTTGAACTCAAGTCAAGAGGACACATAGACTCAAAAGTCAAAGCTATGCTGACTTTTTCCATTAATTTTGAAATGAGAAGTATATTGTATGGCTCATGTACAGTGACCCCACAGTTTTCCGTCTTGAATTGACACTTTAACCTTTGGCAGTATGGTGGCTGGCTGGTTAGCATGTTCACCTCTCAGCGCTGAGGTCTTGGGTTCAAGTCTGGGTGGAGTTTCCTGGGTGGTTGGCGCTCTGTCCTGGGTGATCCCCCTAGTGCTCAATGCAATCCTCCAGGTGTAGAATATTGCCTAAACTTTGTGAGTTGTGTGCTAGTTTCTCATTAAGTTGAACCCCCCCCAATGTAGTGGCAGCCAATCAACCCATTTGTAATGTCCTGACTTTAAGAAGATTAGCACAACCTCCTCTTATACTTGAGCCACCACCTCTTTTCTAACTGCTTCTGATACATCGTTGTTAGGCAGCTAACGTGTTCGGAGGACTCCCAGCTCTGATGGATCAGCTAACAGACACTTGAGCCAGCAGACATTATATGGTAGTAGTGAGTAGAGAGTGCCATCTACCCATCCAGAGGGAGCACAGCCAATTTTACTCTCTTGAGCCCCAGCTGTCAATGGCAAGCAGCATGACTGGGATTCGAACTCACGATCCTCTGATAGTGTCAGAGACATAGTCCGCTGCATCAACCTGAAAGGACTTAGCAGCATTGTATGAAGCTTGTTCTTCCTCACAACAGCTGTAGCAATAAAAGATGGATCATGGATGATATATCTCAGTGTAGCTACTGTTAGCCTGTTTATGAATTTTCCACTGATTTAAACTTATTTCTTTTATGTTCTAAACTGTTTTCCTTTTCAGTGCACTTTAGAAGAAAATGGCTCCAAACTGTGCTGTAATGTGGGCCATAGTCACTGTACCATCAACCTTAGCATTCTGTTTTGTTGCGGACAGTGAAACTTTATGATATTATTGTGGATGATGGTGAACACAAGTGCAGTCCCATCCAATAGCTCTACAGCTGGTTGAAAGGCTTGATGGTTTTTGGCTGGCATTCAGTGGCCAGGCCGTTTGGCAGCTCAATCTGTCTCTGTTACTGAAATGTTACATGAACATGATTAACTGCTTGATCTGAAAAATATACAGATTTGGAAAGCCCTAGCACACTGTAGTTGGATTAGCATAACATACCGTTAGAGCCAGTGTATCCCCAGTCTCTTGTGGTTGTTCTTTATCTATAGCTACATCCTTCACCCTGGGATATTTTGTCTCTGTTGTTTTTAGGATGAAGTGAGTTTTGGCCTTAGTTTACACTACAGGCGTATTAGATTAGGCTTGTTTGGATAAGAAGTAAGTTTTGGTTGAAGACTTCCCACGCTGAGAGAAATCCAAGGTGGTTTATCATTCTTGGAGTGAGGCTTGAATAGTCTGTGTTCAGAATAACTGATGTGCAAGGGATGTAAATTCAGAATGATTTTGATCTCTAAATCACTGTAAGAGTTGAGATATGTTTAACTGATGTGAAGGAAAACAGCACAAAAACACTTGGGCTAACATTAAGACTGTTTAAGTACTGTTTAAAGTTATAGTACTACTCTTAAAAGGCTAAAAATCATTTGAAACATTATACTATTAAAAATATCAATTGGATATTGGTATTTTTCATGTTGGATGAGTAACAGAGCTAAACCAGCAAACTCATACAAAACTGATTGCTAATGAAGACTCATCTTCTACATGGAGTATTTTCTCCACACTGGACTTTATGCCAACATGTTAGTCATATACTTCTGTTATTAGGTGTAACATCAAAGTAGCTTAGTTAACAATAATGTCAGTCTGCCTCACTATTTCTGCTTTTTGAGTCACATTCATAACAAAACATTCTTGGCAACAACAAAATAGTAACTCGTAATGTACATACTGACTCCTGAATATGAGCAAAACCAAAGGTAATGAAATGTAACGAATACCTGAATCATGATTTCAGTTCTTTCTTTCTTTTTCTTCATTTTCATCTTTACTTTTATGCAACCCAACATTTAAACATTTGTTTCTATTACTACAGCTTTTGATGCAGTTGCATGAAACTTTACATAATTGTTCATCCTATACAGTGGAACCTCGGCTTTTGTCATTAATCTGTTCTAAAGTGTCTGATGATAACAGAAACGAACGATAGCTAAAGCAATATTTCCCACAAGAAATAATGCAAATCCAATTAATCTGTTCCAATTGATCCAAAATCTTAACAAAAATCAATTTTATATAAAATAACTATAGTTTTACATACAGAACACAATGAGAAATAAATACAAAAGACAAATGGAATGGATAAATTAATATTTAACATCACTCATTTGTTTACGCTCTGTTTTAGAGTGTACCAGTGTGGTCCACTTTGTTTTCTACACCTGTTCTTGGGGTTCTCGACCATCGACACCTGTCACTTTGCTGTGATGTGTTTTAGTTTGTTTTGAGTGTTATCAACGAGAAACAATGACAAACAAAACCAGAATGAGCGACAAACATGTGGGTGAGTGATGAACTAACGATGGGTGGATGCTTTGTTTTCGTGAAATTAGCAGCAAGTAGCATGGGCACGCCAATTGATGCTAACCAAATTGTACAATGACCAGGGCAAACGATAACCGAGGTTCCACTGTATTTATGGATGCTTATTTCATCACTTGGAAGTAAGTCATAGTTTAGTAAGTAATTTAGTAAGTAAGATCCAAAATCATAATTATGTGAAACAATGTCATAATAATAAGATTCAGTCATAATAATCACACACAAAGTAACATTTATAAGTGTAATTTTTTAATTAATGGCAGAATGTTCAGGTGATGATGTCATTATGCTGAGAGAATTACAGTTCAATTTTTCTCTGTTCATTCATTTACATTTATGCAAGAATACATGAGAAGGAGTGCTATAACTTTGGCACTTTGGCACTGGTGTGTTGCTGTCGTAGATCAGTACATCAGCGCCAATATCACACGTTATAATCTTTCACTAATCATCACTTACAGCTGATCAGAGATGCATTTATATATCTGTTAAGTTCAACACAGCTCAGTGACATTGCAGGTAGAATACATTAAGAATCAATTTGTTTTACTGCAGTACCCTATTTATGAGCATGGGTACTGCACAAAATAAAGTTATGAGGGTGCTTTGTTGTGCTGCAAATATAAAAAAAAACAATGGCTACTCCTAAAGGTATTAAGAAAGAGACTGACAACACAATTACAATTTGTATGAGTGGACTGACAGTAAATTGATAAAGTAAAGCTAAACCTAAAATTCAATCTAATATATCAATCAAGCATCAAACTACAACTTGTGCAAACGCTACACAGACTATAAAACAAGATCATATTAGAGCAGTTTTAGCATCAATCCTTTAGCTACCTGTTTCCTTTAGGTTTGACTTTAAAATTTACTTCTAGTTTTTAAATCTCTCAGTGGTTTTACACCTTCATACATTTCTGAGTGTTTGATAGATTACGTTCCAAATCATATTTTAAGATCATCTAGTGCCATTTTCAACACATCAAACTTAAAAAGAGTGAAGAGGCAGCTTCTGTATTTATACATCAAAGATTTGGACACCTTATCACTAAATTTCCATCAGGCTTCTAAGGTCAGTATTACAAAAATGTTTCTTTACTTTAGCATTTAATTTATATGTCTTTTATGTATTTATTTATTTTTTTTTAGGTTGTCTACCTTTTTTTTTTACTCAAATATTACTTTTACTTTTTGTTATTGTGTTTTTAGTTATTTTGCATTTTCATTTTTTATTTCTATTTTTTTATTACCATTGTTTCTATTGGTTGAATTTTATTATTTGCTTCATTTAAATTACTTATTTCCCCCTCATTGTTGTTTTTACTTGGCATATATAATAATAATAATAATAATAATAATAATAATAATAATAATAATAATAATAATAATAATAATACATATTATTATTATTATTATTGCCTGTTGTACATACATTATTATTTATTGCTTTTGTAAAGAAGTACTAAAGTTTACTGGAAAAAAAAAAAAAACCCAACAATGTTAAATGCGCTTTTGTAAACTCAGAGTAAATGTATACTACAATGCACAAAAGTTGTCTGTAGAATGTTTTGGATTTTCAACTCACCAAAATGGAATTTGGCCAGAGGTGCACAAACTTTTGCACATGACTGTATGTCTTATGTGCTATCCCTTAAATTGTGACATATATCACAAGCTTCTGCCAATACCTTGTCCTTGCCCTGAGTTTATGTGGAGAGGAGGCAGTTGCATTTGGGCAATAATGTCCTGCTGTAGGAGTGGACTCAGCCCCGGGCAGCTCATATGGCCACAGGCTGCTCAATGCATCATCTGACACATTTAAGCAGCCCAAATTTCCCCATTTTCATTGCTTCTGCTTTCTGTTGCATGTGGTATTTATAGACTTGCCTGCAGTAGCTGCACAGTCTGTAATGGCTTTATCACTAATAATGATCCGGTGCCTCTGTTTCTAGTAACGAACCCTGAGAGTGGGCAGAGAATTCTCATTCTAACAATGCAAACTGTTTTGAAAAGGCATTTAAAGCCCCAATTAAGACTCACTGCAGCTTGCGGGTCAGTTAGTACTTCAAAAGCAAACACTTTCAAATGATAAATAATAATGGGACTTCTACTTAAACATACAGTATACATATTAAGCACAGTGTCTTTGAGTGAACTTAAATACAAGTTAAAGTGTAGCACTATTTCAGGTATTTCTCATTTATGTCTCATAATTTTGTTAGTTTTATGCAAATAAATTAAGAAAATCCAATTAGACCCAATTTATTCAACCTTAAATGCTCTATTAGTGCCAAATTTTACATGAAATTCTGTTATAAAAGCACTTTCTATCGTTCTATGATAAAAACGTTAATGTTTACCACATTAACGTTTATGGCATTTGGCAGATGCAATATACAATTTTTTAATTTTTTTTTTTTGCTTTGTTTCCATTAAAATAATTATCTCAGCTAGTACACAGTTTAGAGTCCAATCTACTCTTCGGTTCAAACACCATTAGAACAAAACCATTACTAATACATAGAAAGAAGGAAAGAAATATAAACTAGTTTTAAACTAGTGCTTACTTAAGTGTTCAACAAAGAGATGAGTCTTCAGTCTGTGTTTGATAACTGTGAGGGACTCGGCTGTTCCAACAGCCATTGGGAGTTTGCTCCACTACCTGGATGCTATGACAGAGATGAGTGTTGATGTTAATTTGTCACGTGTCTTGAAGGATGGTGGGTCAATCTGAGTTGTGCTAGAAGCTCGAAGGTTGCAGCTCAAAGCCCGACCATTGCCATTTGGTATGGAGGGGCTGGTCCATTTGTTGCTTTGTAGGTGAGCATCAGGGTTTTGAATCTACAGGATGCCAGTGAACACAGCAGTGGAGTGACATGGGAGAACTTGGGATTATTGAAGACCAGCCAAACAGCTGCATTCTGGATCAGCTGCATGGGCCTAATGGCTCGCATAGGAAGATCAGCCAGGAGCAATTTGCCATAGTCAAGCCTTGAGATGACGAGGGACTGGACAAGCAACTGCGTGGCATCATGAGTTAGAAAGGGTCAGATCCATTGAATGCTTCTTTTTTGTGTACACTAATATCGCATCCATAGAGCGATTGAATATAAAATATTACATTATTTACATTTCATTCTGCATCTTCTCTGATACTGTAGTTGAACTGTAATTCTTGACCTTATTGAATTTGCCATGAACTATTGCCCTGAACATTTAATAATGTTAAATAAGATGCAGTGGCGGACTTGACCAACACGCAAACCACGCAATTGCTTGGGGTCCCAGAGATCAGGGGACTCCCTGCTGGCCAAAAGAGGTTGGCAAAAAATAAAAACTAAACACAATTGTTTTTGTTGTTCCACACTAAAGAGATACTGTACACCACGGATGTAATTTGGGAGTGGAGGTGGGGGACAGTGGCTTCTTCAAAAGAACATTTTGGTTCTCTGCAGATTTTTCCCTCCAAAAACAGTGTTACACTATATTAAAAAGAAACGGGTCGAGCACAAGAACCCAGCAAAAACCTGCCACTCAGTCAGAAGCCTATTTCTGTTTAGACCGCTCACAAGCTCATCGTTTGGCTCTGCCATTTCTTGCTAGAGTGTGATTGACTGTCCCAGCCATCACTCCTTCAAACAGCGTCTGGACTTGCAAACCAGTGTTTTGTGATTTGGCCCGTAGTCCATGTTCACCTGACACTGTAAGTTGCTAACATGTAAGTTTGTTCTGCCTGTTTCACATCAGACGTATTTTAATATCAGAGGTTTCATATTAAAATCCATTAACATTAACATTACAATCTGTGTCTGTGTGCGTGTGTCTACCAGTGTGTGATAAGCCATCCATTTACATGCCTCAAAGTTTAACTATTATCAAAATATTTCAGAATTTCTGCTTATTTTTACTCAAAAATTAGGTGTAATTATGTGTAAATGAGGTCTGTTGACTATACAGTCCAAACATGAGGGTACAATTGGTGCTAATGAACTGGAGTGAAGATGATTATCAAGGTGTAACACAGAATTGGGTGATAATTTTACATTACATGATTTTAACAGTTTATTAATATTTAATATTTAATTTTGTTAATGATTAATATTTTATATTATTAATAATCATAATGATTATAGTTATTATTTGTATATAATTAATTGTAACTAGTAATTCCAAATAAAATATTGTTTGAAATATTGAAGTGTCAAATTATTATTTTAAATGTTTAAGTAATGTTTAAAAATTATGTATAATAATTCATATTTATTAATAATTAATAATGATAATTTAATGTATGTTTAAGCCTGTACCGCACCATAACTATAAAAAAGAATCCATTTGATCAGGGCCCCCAGACATGACATTGCTTGGGGCCCCAGAACTTCCAAATCCGCCCCTGATAAGATGTCATTATCACTGACCACCACAAGGTGTTTTTGCAATGGCTCCATTTCTGAAACCGTTTTATGCATTTATAAAAAAGGGAACATAACATAATTAAAGTAATTTCACACACACACGCACACACACACACACACACACACACACACACACACACACACACACACACACACACACACACACACACACACATAAAAAATGTGTTTAAAGATGTAGTAACTTATGTTTCCTTCAGATGGCACTGCACAAGAATGATCAGACTTGAAATACCTGCAGGGTGTGTGACGGGACTCACAGACTAAGAAGCGGTGGTACAGTGCAGTGAACATCTCGTTCAATATGTGGAAAATGGGAACAAGGCACCAAATGATTCTCAAAAAGGAGTGATAACATTTGGGTGCCAAAGGTCATAGTGTGAAGGAAGTAGCTGAATTTGCAGGTGTATGGAACTGACATGCAGGTCTACAAGCAGGGGCGGATTTAACCAACACGCAAACCACGCAATTGTGTGGGGCCCGGAGATCAGGGGGCCCCCTGCTGGCCTGTAGTCCGTGTTCACCTACTTCTCTCGTTCTGTCTCTCTCTCTGTGGATGCATGCGTGTGTGCACGTCTACCAGTCTGTGATAAGCCATCCATTTACATGCCTCTAAGTTTAACTTTTATCAAAATAATTCATTTTACTCAAAAATGAGGTACAAACCGGATTCCAAAAAAGTTGGGACGCTATACAAATTGTGAATAAAAACTGAATGCAATGATGTGGAGATGGCAAATGTCAATATT
>BRDA01064479.1:0-21193 GCA_036984385.1 Crenuchus spilurus
TGCATTCAGTTTTTATTCACAATTTGTTTAGTGTCCCAACTTTTTTGGAATCCGGTTTGTACTCAAATGTTCAGTGCTGTTCAATGTTTCAGTGCTGTGCAGCCTGAAAAAATGACTAAAGCTCTTCATTTTTGTGTTCAATAGAAATATATAAGAATATTACAAATTGTAAAACTCATTTTCAGTTAATGGCACAGTATGTAATATTTTGGGTTATCTTTTAGCAGAATTTAATATAATCACTAATAAAAATGATTAAAACAGATCTAATCATTATAAACTAAGAAGTCATTTGATTATTTTACCTTTCTGTACACTGTGCGCGACTGGCTCCCGCTTCTCGCTGGTGTGTGTGTGTGTGTGTGTGTGTGTGTGTATATATGAAGTGTGTTAATTGTAAAGCGTCCTTGGGTGTCTAGAAAGGCACTATATAAGTGTAATGTGTATGTATGTATGTAATAAAGTGCAGAAAATATGTTTTGTCTGCATTGTAGCTATAATAATTTTACATATTACATTTTATAAATTTCTAATTAAAATTAATCTTACCTCTTGACATATCACTAGCTCTAAAGCTGCTATTAGACATCGTGTTTGGGAGTATCAAAGATATATGACTTCTTAGGGCCACCGTAGAGACTCCTTCCTGTTTGGAAGGGAGGGGCTGTGGAAAGAGTCTTCAGTTGGTTGCAATATGGAAACTAAACAACTAGATGTCGCTGGAAACTACATACTGTGCCTTTAATCTGAAGCGTTCTTTTAGGGGAAACATCAACATTTTGCACTTATTTCAGTTAGTTGCTGTATAAAACCTTAAAATTAGGACAAGCTGATTCAGGTGGACAATCACAAAATCTAAAAACATTGTGAGTTTTAAGAGATTAAACATTATTACTCTGGTTTCTTTCTATCTATCGATGTAATTAAGAACATTATGGAAAAAATAGGGCTGAACTCAACCTTCTCAACCTTCTCTTCTTGTTTTTATCTGTTTCACAGTCTTAGAATGAGGTCTTTTGATTATTTGTAGCAGATACTGGGGTAGTTTTTGGCCTGTTGGGGGGCTAGTGGTGTAGAGTTAGAGGTTGGGGGTTAGGGAGGATTAGGGGAGACCAGTTGGATCATTTTACAGCCGTCGGACCCTGGCTACCCCCCTGCCTCCTGAACAATGAGGATTAAACCCCTCTTGTTCTTAAACTCTGAAAACGGCAGGGTGACAAAGACTGTATTTCTTCCATCAGTCTCAGCGCTAAGCTGCACTGGAGGGGTAGGCGCACAAGGTTTGGGTTTTGAGGTAGGGGGTCCCTCACAAAAATGAATTCCAGACAGTTTCCTCTCCATTGCAAAGTGAGATGTAAACTTAGAGCAAAGAACTAAAAATAAATCAGCGTACTCCAGATTAATGCTATGTATTTTTTGCTTAGACTGAAATAACAGAAAAGGCTAATATTCCCTCAGGCAAGATTAATCAATTAGCCACATTCTAAAAAAAGCTTCAGCCATGACACAGCCTCTCCAAATGAGATTACTAAAGTTTGGACAGGGGTTTATGTGATAAGACATGTCCAAAGATAAACATTAAGAAATGAAGCAGATTAATAGATAAATACATATAAGCGAATCTATACATGCAAACACATGCACAAGTATAATTACTGCATTAATACAGAATTTTATTTTAATGATACATTAATGCATTGTCATCCCATATTACTTAATTTGGTAGATGTATTGTAATTATACATGATGATTACAACCCAGTAGCAAATCCATATTAAGAAATGTTATCACTCACTATTTTAAAACTTTAAATTTAGACCATTAAAATGACCAAGGGCAAAATATTCCCATTTCAGTTGCTTTAAGCTTGTGGTCAGTATCAGTGGCAGTTTCCAAATTATTTTCTTGTTTTGCATAAAAAACTAAAAGTACACTTTGACAAAAAAGAGAGGGAAAATATAAGACAAAGAGGTGCAATACATGGCAGCCAATGAGAAAAAAAATGAGAGGAAAAAAACTGAAAGGTGGATTGGGGGACCCCATGACCAGGCTGGCTCCAGCTGAATTTCCCAGCTTAAAGACCAGCAGCAGCAGGGCGGAGTAGAGCAGTAGAGAGAGGGATCAGACTGATAAAAGACCCTCTTTTCTAAGGAACAGAGTGAAAAAGAAAGGGAAAAAAACAGAAAGGGTTTGCTTTGCCTCTCTCGATGGCCTGTCAAAGCCAATCAGTGTTTAGGGCCTTTGGAGCATTGCTCGTATCGCAGGCTCCCTCTGACAATGGCGTCTGACGATGGCCGCCACACTCTTCACATCAAATTTGGATTGTCAAGGACAAGTCCACTCTGGGTTGTGTGGGGGGGCTTCATCCAAACTATTCAACATTCATGTGGGAATGGATGGTAAGATGGTATGAAGTGGGGGGATGGGTTCTTTTTAAACTTTACCATTTTTCTTGTTTTTCTGTCAACAAGTGCAACCTGTCTACATTTACTAGCACTTTTGTTCTATCCAGTGTTGCAGCTTTTCAAAAAGTAGTTAATGCTGCTGTATTCTGAATATATGGATATATGTAAACATGTTGTTTTGGTGCCATCACAGAAATTCAAAACGTGTAGTTGTTTTGGCAGCCTACATTCCATGGATTGTATAGACTTCCAAGTGAATGCAATATTTTCATTGTACAATATTAACATTCTACATCAGCCTTTTAAAAATTTAAACCCATTGTTTCCAATGATGGATGCTTTAAGGGTAAAATTAGGAATCTTAATAGTTGGCCAGAGATACTAAGCTTGTGGTTAAAAACACCTGACCCCAGGATTCATTGACAGAAAACATAGCGCACTGGGCCTAAAATAACTGTGAATTAGAGGTTCTGTAGCCCAAAAAAGCTGCCTTTCCCCTCGAGAGATGAGACCTGAAAAGACAGGACCTCCCTAAGTCGCATTGTCAAACAAATCCCATATGAAAAAAGGCAAGCTGGCCCGTGTTTATTCCCTCTTACATTCTAGTTAAGCTAGTAGTTCTATGGCTGCTTTCGGAAGCTTGGGTTTTTCCACTGGCCCATCTAAATCCCTCTCTTCTGCTTCCGCACTGGCCAAAACCATGGGGGCCATCTTTCCCACACACTTCCCACTCCGTTCCCAATCCCAATCCCCCTCAAGCCAATGTTTACCCGTCAGACCAAACAATGACCAGCTCTTGGCAATTAAACAGCGTTTTTCGAAGGGGATCCGTGGCGCACTGGTCTAATGGCATTACTGTTGGGACGATTCATCCACTGAATAGTCAACAGGATTTTGCCTCTCATGGGGAGATATACTGCTTTACCAAGTTACCAGTATTACAGGGTTTTACCCAAGCTTAGGATTCAGGGTTCACAGATTACTGCCCCCCTAAAGGTAGCAGAAGGAGAGGGGGCATCATGGGCCTGGGCTGCTGGACTGATTCTGTCGCTATTGGCTAATGGCTGAGTTTCTGATGACCTGCAGCATCTGTCCAGAGATCTGGTTTATATTATTGAATATGAATCTCATCACTCCTCTTAATTGGTTCTTGGCTTTGACGTATGGGGGTACTTAATGAAGGTTGTTGAATCTCCCACATCTCATTTACAAAACTTGTTATTTAATGTTTTTTAGAAACCAAAAGTGTTTCTCCTGTGGCATCACCAACCATTACTAGCAACTTACCTTTAAAAGTACTCTGAAAACCAAACATTCTGTTAACATTAAAGAAAATATACCAGAGTGTACCTGAATCACAATTATTATACCATTATGCCACCTCAGAGGGTATTTTGGAGCATGAGGAACCAGTTTTCAGTAAACTTTTCTATTTTAGATTAAATATAAATAACATGGTCTAAGTTTCAAGAAACTCTAGAGTAAAGGTAATCACAAATGTGTATCACTATCATGATATGTTTGCATCATCAAAAAAGCTCTATATACCCTTGAAACTTGAGCTCAGAGTAACATTGAAGACTGCTAAAGGCATCCAGAAGTAATCACAATCTCAACTTCAGTTTAAGACCAGCTTGTATTTTGTTTCAAAAGTAATTGATGGATTAAATTCCACCAGGTTCAGTTCTGTGACCTTGGATTTCATTCAACACACTGACACAGTTCACTGACATAACATAGTACATGATGATGAACAATGCATCTGATTTTGGTTTCTCAATTGAGTTAAAAGCAAAGAATAAAAATAATCACTCTTTGTGGTAAATAAACCAGAGCAGCACTGTGGGTGCTCTGGTCCCAGTGGCCAGTCCTGCCTCAGTTAAAGGCGTGCAGCACATGGTGACCTCTGAACTCAGCAGCGCTGAGTCTGACTTGGTGCTTGGAGACCCAAACACACAGCCAAGTCCATTACCTCACAATGAGAGGCTAATTACTCCATTAGTACTCCACATAAACACAACTACACACAGCATGTCTCTGTTCCCTTTAACAGCAGTCTTAATTACTGTTCGATTCTCTGTCCCTCCTCCAATATTCTTTGTTTTAAATTGCTCAGTCTTTAGCCCCCTGCCATTTTGGATATAGAGGCCTGTCCCTAATTAACTGCAGTGAAAAAATGGAAACATGTGTTGAATAACCTCACCTGAAGGTGTTGTGATTGTTTCTCTTTTGGCCGTGTGTGGTGAGCAGACACCACTCAGCCACATTCTGCCTCTGTGTGTGTGTTTGTATATGTTTTCAGTTGTATGAGACAATGAATGATTATCATAACAAACCAGTTCATACTATAGTGATGTGTGGAATTTAAAGAAATATTGCATTGTGTATATAGTGTAATTATTCATAAACTCACAACAGTATTCTACCACACAATCTGTAGTGTTAGTGACATAATATGCATTAACACAATCCATTGTGCTAGTATGAAACTAGATGGGAAAATGCTATGCACAGCATTTGTGGAGGACTCTTGAGAATAAATGTCATATTATGTTAGATTACAGGAGATAACATGCCTGTTTTTCTGGTAGAATGTTATAAGTTTACAGAACTAGGCTAACCTACAGTGTTAACTCATCCATTTGCAGTCATTATTCAATAGAATGACTGTTTCACAATACATCTAAAAATGCTGGGTTAAAAACAACCCAATTAGGTTAATTTTCATTACTCAGCACTGGGCTGCAATATGAGTGAACACATGATGTGATAAACTGTATACAGTTATAGTTACCCGGTAGGTTATGAAAAAACCCAATTGGATTGATCATAAGACTTACCCAAACCCAGTATTGGGTTGTTTAAACTCTTTACTTGGGTGTGCCTGATTTTTTATTTATTTTTTTGTTAAAAATGTATTTAAAAATGTATTATTTTAATGTTGATTTTGTTAGAGTAGTCATTTATTGGACCTCACATACAGTGAGGAAAATAAGTATTTGAACACATTGCGAATTTGCAAGTTCTCCCACTTATAAATCATGGAGGGGTCTGAAATGTTCATCTTAGGTGCATGTCCACTGTGAGAGACATAATCTAAAAGAAAAAATCTGGAAATCACAATGTATGATTTTTTAATCATTTATTTGTGTTTTACTGCTGAAAATAAGTATTTGAACACCTGCCAATCAGCAAACATTCTGGCCCTCAAAGACCTGTTAGTCCGCCTCTAAAAAGTCCACCTCCACTCCACTTATTATTCTAAATTAGAAGCACCTATTTGAGGTTGATAGCTGCATAAAGACACCTGCCCACTCCACACAATCAGTAAGACTCCCTACTACTAACATGGCTAAGACCAAAGAGCTGTCCAAAGACACCAGAGACAAGATTGTAAACCTTCTCAAGGCTGAAAAGGGCTACGGGGCAATTGCCATGCAGCTTGGTAAAAAAAGATCAACTGTTGGAGCAATTATTAGAAAATGGAAGAAGCTAAACATGACTGTCAATCTCCCTCTGACTGGAGCTCCATGCAAGATCTCACCTCGTGGTGTATCAATGATCCTAAGAAAGGTGAGGAATAGGCCCAGAACTACACAGGAGGAGCTGGTCAATGACCTGAAGAGAGCTGGCACCACTGTTTCCAAGGTTACTGTGGCTAATACACTAAGACGTCCTGGTTTAAAGTCATGCATGGCAAGGAAGGTTCCCCTGATTAAATCAGCACACGTCCAGGCCTAGTTTAAGTTTGCCCATGACCATTTGGATGATCCAAAGAAGTCATGGGAGAAAGTGCTGTGGTCAGATGAGACCAAAATAGAACTTTTTGTTCTTAATTCCACTCGCCATGTTTGGAGGACAAAAAATGATGAGTACCATCCCAAAAACACCATCCCTACTGTGAACCATGGGGGTGGAAGCATCATGTTTTGGGGATGTTGTTCTGCACATGGGACAAGACGACTGCACTGTGGACAAGATGACTGGGGCCATGTATTGTGAGATTTTGGGGAACAACGTCCTTCCCTCAGTCAGAGCATTGAAGATGGGTCGTGGCTGGGTCTTCCAACATGACAATGACCCAAAGCACACAGCCAGCATAACCAAGGAGTGGCTCCGTAAGAAGCTTATCAAGGTTCTGGAGTGGCCTAGTCAGTCTCCAGACCTAAACCCTATAGAAAATCTTTGGAGGGAGCTCAAACTCCGTGTTTCTCAGTGACAGCCCAGAAACCTGGCTGATCTGGAGAAGATCTGTGTGGAGGAATGGGCCACAATCCCTGCTGCAGTGTGTGCAGACCTGGTGAAAAACTACAGGAAACGTTTGACCTCTGTAAAGGCTACTGTACCAAATATTAACACTGATTTTCACAGGTGTTCAAATACTTATTTGCAGCAGTAAAACACAAATAAATTATTAAAAAATCATACATTGTGATTTCTGGATTTTTTCTTTTAGATTATGTCTCTCACAGCGGACATGCACCTAAGATGAACATTTCAGACCCCTCCATGATTTCTAAGTGGGAGAACTTGCGAATTCACAGGGTGTTCAAATACTTATTTTCTTCACTGTATATATATGGGATTCTGGATTTTTTTATTTTCAGGAGCTATTTTCTGATCAGTAAAACATAAAGTATGACTGTTTTTCTTTTTTTACTAATTAGATTATGAACACAAATGAAATTTCTTAAGATATTGTAACTGTTTGAGGTGCACTAGTAAATAACTTTACAACTAAACTAACCAAGCCAACATTGACGTCACTCTGCAACCTGAGTTTGAAAAATACAGTTTACTATATAGATTTATTTGACACAAAACTATTTGTATTGGTTCCACTTAATAGAAATATTGTTTCATGGAAGTGAACTTATTTATGTCAGCAATGGCTTTATCTATTTTTAACTATCTCTGTTCTCATTTCTAATCTCTTTCTTCACCTTTCTTCACATAGTGTTGATTTATCTTAAAAGTGGACCCACTGGCTGGGTTGATGGCCGGATTGTGACATAGTCACTAACTCAGCCTATATGCAAATAACCCAACAAAATCACCCAACAGGCTTTACATTTGGATAGGGAAAAACAACCCAGCAGTTTTAGAGTGGAATAACTAATAATTCATGAGTAACACAAGCTTAAGTGTTTCTCTGATTCATTCACTGTTTACTAGGTTGGCCAAGCATGTTTTCCAGTGAAATACTGACATTGGCAGTGGGGGCTTATTAATTTGAGCAGTTTTTGTATACATTTGATAAGCCTAAATCTGTATTTGAAAAAAAAAAACAGCATATATTGCCACTGTCATAGTTTTTAAATCCCAAAATTGTTCACAAGTCACCAAGTGTCATCTAGTTAAAAACTCTCATAATTTGTCAAAAATAAGAGAGCTTTAGGTAAATTGGTCCATAATAATGATGACATTTCAAAATATTCACAACTATATTAACAATACCTAGGCAGTGTCACAATTAACTATTATTTCATGATAAGCAGTTTATCAATATAAATGATTCTCAAAACCTGAGATAACATGAGCTAAGCTCTAATTAGTCATGTATTGATGATACTCCAGTACAAATAATATTCAAGTGAAATAGTCCTACATCTATTAGCTAAGAATAACTTTACTTAATAAAGTATCATGCTAGTACTTTGTGAAGGTGTAAATATCAATTAAGGTAACAATTATGACTGCTAAAGATGGCAGATTATCTGATAGATAATTACTAGAACTCTTCAACCATTTAATAATGCATTGTTAAGCAATTTCTTACTTATATAGACTTCCGAGGACATTAAATCATTCTGTGGTCAGGTTTAGTAGCGCTATTGCTTATGATCTGGCTAGTACAGTGCTTTTATGATGATGATTCTGATGGTGTGTGTGTGTGTGTGTGTGTGTGTGTGTGTGTGTGTGTGTGTGTGTGTGTGTGAGGCTAGTGGATTTAGAATGAGGGGGTGCAGGTCGGCTGTTCAAAGACTGGCTTTTTGCATTGTTGGTCTGGAGGGGATTAGGCCAGTAGAATGGACCTTCTAATTAAAAAGGATAAGAAGGCAGAAAACTAGCAAGAAGCACATGGGAGGAGTGGAGGAGAGAGAGATAGAAAAAAGAAAGGGAACAGCCTGAAAGAGTAGAGAAGAAAAGAAAAGAGAAACTGTTGTTCAGCATCACTTCTTCAGTCAGACAGCCATTCAGAACAGATTAACTTTACACTGCACTGTCTCACTCCATCC
The DNA here is from genome assembly GCA_036984385.1 of Crenuchus spilurus. Lineage (NCBI taxonomy): Eukaryota > Metazoa > Chordata > Actinopteri > Characiformes > Crenuchidae > Crenuchus > Crenuchus spilurus. The sequence continues at coordinate 8,645 of BRDA01064479.1, forward strand.
ATCCATTCATTCTTCTAATGTTTCACTGCTCTGTATTTACAGTAAACAAATATAGCAACTGTACATTACTTTGGACTATACTCAACTATAGTCCACTTATATTTGTTTGTGCATTAACAGAACACTAAGTCTAGAGCAGAAGGTCTGTTTACAGGCAGGATTGTGTTTTGTGGTTTTATCTTCCTTCTTCTAGAGTTCAAGAACTGATTCATACTCCCTCCCTCTGTCTGTCTGTCTGTCTATCTATCTATCTATCCGTCCGTTTGTCCATCTGTCTCTGTCTGTTGGTAATCTACTTATGAATCTTTCTATCTGTCTGTCTGTCTCTATATGTATCTATCCATATGTCTGTCTGTTGGTCTATCTCTGTATGTATCTATACATATGTTTATCTGTTGTTCTGTTTATTTATAGAACTTGTATGTAAACGGGATAAAATGCATAAGAAAAGTGACTTTAAATACAGTCCCCTGAAAAGTAGATGTATGATATATAAACACTACTGCAGAGCAATTGTCACGTGTTTCTGTCACTAACTGAACTTCGATAAGACACGCCCTTTCCCTACCAAAAGAGGCGGGGCTTTTAGGCAAAATGTCATAACCGTTTAAAAGTGTATATTTTACAGTGTAACTTTAAAGAAAGAACAAAATCTATGATATGATGAGCTTCTCCTCTGTGAAAATCTGCTTAAATTGCAATAGTTTGTGTTTGTTTTGGCCAGTCCTAGCGCAACGGATGACGGGAGTATAGGTGGGAAAACAACTTCACGTACAAATGTAGAGCTAGAACAGTGGGTGTCCAGTGTGTGTTCGCCCCTTCCCAGTGTAGTCTGTGATATTTATACAGATGAATTATGTAGCTAGTGGAAGATGAAAGCAGACAGCAGGAGCTCAAATTCTCTTGACAGAGATGAAACCCACCGGCTCACTTAATCCGGAAAACGACACCGAGGAAATTAGTTGTTGGTTTATTCAACTGACTTAAAACCGTCAAACTGGCAGGAAATACAGAATAAAGACAGCTGAGAGGTGGCGTGATTGAGCAGAATTCAGTTCTCGACTGTATAACCTCTCCTGCAATAAAATTAACTGATATTAAAATTACAGAACAAATCCTTCAGCAGAACCGCTGCCCTCTGAGACGGAAATAACCTAATTTCTGTGTAATTTAAATTCTACTGGAATTATTTCTTCACAGTTTGATTTCAGTATGTTTAGATGTTGTTGTAAATGTAGTTCCGGGACAGACTGACAGAAGTAACAACAAAAGCTGAAAACTTCCGGGGATACCGGGGGCTTCATTATGAGGAAGATTTATTAAAATACAGTACTTATTTAATACACATTTATAACTCTTTATATTTAACACCACTTATAATGACAAACCTTCAATTTAATAACAAATAACAAGGCTTCATAAATAAATATACATTACATTAGAAGTATTATTATTATTATTATTATTATTATTATTAGTAGTAGTAGTAGTAGTAGTAGTAGTAGTAGCAGCAGCATTGTTGTTGACATTTATACACGAATACACAGGATGTGTCAACATATTTAGCTGCAAATTATAATTATATTAGTAGTAGTAATAATAATAATAATAATAATAATAATAATAATAATAATAATAATAACATTACATTTTACAACATTATGAAAAATTATTTTGCTGGTTTTCAGATACTGATTGAGATTACCTGTTAGACATTATTGTTATTATTACTATCATTAATAATAATAATAATAATAATAATAATAAGAAGAAGAAGAAGAAGAAGAAGAAGAAGAAGAAGAAGAAGAAGAAAATAATAATAATAAGAATATTGTTGATGATGGTGATGATTTTACTAAGCTCCTGCAGCACACTTTTGCTCCTTTTTTCTGATCCTCCTCTATATTTTCTTTTGATAATTTAAAACAGTTTAATGTAAGTAATGTGAACATCAAACCTTTAATCAAATTAAACATGCAGAAGGAATTTAAATCGGCTTCTCGTTTGTTTTTCTCTCACATTCTTACAAGCTCTACACGCTGATAAAGGAGAGGTTAAGTGTCTGTTTGTCTGGCTGAAATCTGAATAATCTTCACTAATCAACACTTTCAGTGAAATTTAATTACCGGCTGAACTTAATGAAGTGGCCATCACAGCTCCAGCCTCGTCACATACACAGCAGGCGCTATTTTTACTTTTAACTATTAACAGCTTTTAATGACAGATTCAACACAAAACGACGAAAAACTTACATTTCAGACGATGGTTCAATTGAAAAAAAATGTAGAACTGAATTTTCCTGCACGTTATATGAACATATGAATGAATCAGCATCACTTTACTGACTGAAGCTCAATCGTTTGACGAGCTGTGTGGAATCCATGCATTGAGAACATAACAAATAACACACATAAATACATGAAAATAACATGCAGAATAATCTAAGTGCGGTCTGTTTACTGCCTGACATTTTTCAAATTGAGAGTCACAACAAATAAACACTAATATTTATGCTGTTAACTTTTTTAAAAAGGTGAAAAACTGCCAAAGCTGCGTAAATGTTTGCATAAGTCAACTGTTAGCTTATGTTTTATTCATGTGTTAATGAGCCACTTCCACTGAGCTCCTGAACTCCACTGTTTCTTATCAGTGATGTTTATCTGGACCACAGCAGTCTTTGTGTTTGTAGACCCCAGTGGGGGGCAGTTTCTGTCCGGGAAAACTCCACTGCTGTCTGGTGGGGTGGGGGGTCAGTAGTTGTGGGACACTGATTGGGGGGGTGTAGCTGTACCGCCCCCTGCAACTCCCCACCGTGCCCCTCGCACCCTGCACACGCGCACGGAAGGCTGGGTAGTAGAGAAGAGGAGGAGGAGGTGGAGGAGGGTTAGCTTCTCAGACCGAGGAGAGTCACTCAGTCCTCCTCACTCAACCAGCTGGGAGCATGATGGCGTATCTGAAACAAGCCCCGTACGGAGTGAACGGGCTCAGCCTGGCCGCCACCGGCATGGAGCTGCTGCATCCTACCGTAGGATACCCAGGTAATACTCTTCAGTATTTCAGCCCTTAAAATACTTTAGCTAAATGTGTTAATTACTAACACAGTGTAAGTGACAGAGGTGTAAACCCTGCTCTCAATTTATACAAAAAAATTTAATGAGTATTTAAGATTAAGCTGCAAAAAGAATGTGTTGATTTATCTCTGTTAACTAACTTACCTGACTGTCCTAACAACTTTAGGTTATTTCAACGTTTAGTAAGTAAACAGAGCAAAAATCAGTGACAATGTATTATATAAAATGTAATAAATGGTCTATATCTCATGACATATAAGTTGGTGAAAACTCTCTTTTTCCAAAATCTGCTTTATAATTATTAATGATTTTCATGTCACTGTATTTAATACATGTTTTGTTATTTTTACTTAGAAAAATCAAACAATTGGTTGAAGTCAAATGTCGAGTTGACGTTAACCATTACAATAACATTTGGACACATTTTCAAACTAACTCAAGTTTAAGAAAAGTTAAGATAACAAAGAAGTTAAAACTCTTCTTTGGTCTGAAAGTAAAATCAGATGCAGACAGGGGAGCGGTTAAATCTTTATCTTCATTTTAGCACATTTAATTCTCTCCCTCCCCTCAGCTCCCCAGAGTACAGCATTAATAAACATGAGTGTTACACACTGCTCATTTACTTCAATCATGAAATATAGCTACAGGTTTTCGTCCGCTGCTCCTGTGTATCGTTGTTGTTGCTGTTCTACAATCTAAATCTGAAAGTGTTTTTGTTGCAGCGGCGCCCCGGAAACAGAGGCGCGAGCGGACGACGTTCACGCGCGCGCAGCTCGACGTGCTCGAGTCGCTGTTTGCTAAAACGCGCTATCCGGACATCTTTATGCGCGAGGAGGTGGCGCTCAAGATCAACCTGCCAGAGTCCCGAGTACAGGTGAGTACGAGACACAGGCACGAGGACTGGGCAGGGTTCACTTAGTTATACGCTTAGAAATATAGATTGTTTTTATTACTTGGACTGTAAATATTTGATCCTAAAACAATGAAGAGCTACATAGCAACTTCACTTTAAGATAAAAAAGAGATGACTTTACTTTTGGTTACTTTTACATCTGTTTGTAAGTAAAACTGGATTATTTGTATTTTTGTTGTCAAATGAGGAACTTTATAAACTGTAATTTCATGTTGAGAATGGAGTACGTGGATATGATCCTGTTATTCGGGCACTTTAGGTTTGTTTCAAATGTTTTCATTTTTAAGTTGAGCTGACAGACAGTATGACAGGGTGGTTATTGATTTTCACGAGAAGCAGGCTGAATGTACTTTTTCCTATTCACTCGCATGTGTAAAAACAAAAATAATATAAAAAACCCAGATGCTTACATTACAGTTTTATTATTAGAAAATAAATTGCATGAATAATGTTATAAACATTTACTCCATTGTTATAGGCTAATTTGTTTATTTCTATTGAAGCATTTTTAAATGTATAATAAGTATTATTATTTATTAGAGGTGTTAGAATTTTGTTTATACAGAAATGAATGTATAGCCTCATTTTTTCTCAATTTCAATTCAGGACACAGTTAAACTCCTAATTCCTCATTTAATTGTTTAATTATATTAGTTCAGCACTTGAGCTGCCTTATTGTTCCACACTTTAATATCTTATTTTATTTCTTATCTTATTTTCTTAACCCTAATATTCTGGTGAACAATGAACTGAAAAATGAAGGTTGTGTTCATTTGATCTATGTCTGAATTTGTCACTGATATGTAATAACATTGATATTTATCTTAAAGCAGTAATCATCTGAAGATGTAGCCACTATGTGATACTAGAATAACGATGTTATGTTAATACTGGTGAATCCAGGTCTTGACAATAAAGCAAAATTGTTCTTTGGGCTGAATCCAGAACAGTTGACTGTCATGAAGGTTTTACATCCAAAAAGTGCTCAATCATTGCTTTAGTGATTAATCTCTCTGGGCACTAATCAGTTAGATCAGACCAAAGGTCCAGTGTGTGCAAAGTGTTGTGATGAAGTGATGTGATTCATGTGTAAATTCAAAGCTTTTCACAGATGACCTCGCAACTCTAATTTGATACTTTTTGGTCCAACAGGTTTGGTTTAAAAACCGCAGGGCGAAGTGTCGCCAACAGCAGCAGCAGAATCAGACTCAGACTCAGACCGGGACTCCGAATAAGATCCGACCGGTAAAGAAAAAGTCTTCCCCAGCGCGGGAGGTGAACCCCGAAGGTCCGGGCTCGTTTCCTCCCGCCTCGAGCTCTTCTTTACCTCCCATCGCCAGCAGTACCGGGCCGCCCGCGCCTATCTGGAGCCCGGCCTCTATCTCTCCTCTGCCGGACCCGCTCTCCACCTCCTCCTCGTCCTGTATGCAGCGCTCTTACCCCATCACCTACACGCAAGCGTCCGGCTATGGGCAGAGCTATACTGCCTCATCGTCGTATTTCAGCGGGATGGACTGCGGCTCCTACCTCGGACCCGTTCACCCGCAACTGAGCGGCCACGGCTCGACCCTCAGTCCGGCGTCCAGCTACGGAGCCCCCAATCTTGCCTTCAGTGAGCCTTCTTCCTGCCCGGACTACAGCAAAGAGCAGAGCTGGAAGCTCGGCTTTAACTCGGACTGCGTGGATTATAAAGAGCACACGCCGTCGTGGAAGTTCCAAGTTTTGTAACGTCATAAAATTCGAAACTGCTTTGGCAACGCTACAGGAAATATCCGCGTGCCTGAAGATGGGAGCGACTGGAAAGTCAATGTAATGGAAGAGTTTTCACGGTTCAGAATTGGACAAACACGTTTAAACTAAAAAAAGCTGAGTTACTTTAGTTGAAGATAATCATTAAACAAGAGGAAGATCGTCGAAAGGACCCTGCAAATATTTCGAAAAGTCTGAAGCCATTTCTGGCCACTTTAAAATCAGCACCTTTTTCATTATTAATTGATTTGCTAAGTCATTATTTTGAGATAATAAAACATTTTGACAATAGATGACTTCTCAGAATTATTAATATATCAAAATAATGATTATATCAAATGATTGTGTGAACATTTAAAAATAATGACATAGCATTTCAAAATAATGGCTGAGTATCTCAAAATAATGATTTAACAACTCAACGACACCCGCTCAGTCATATCAGGGTCGCGGTTAGTCCCCTACCCCCTCACTGGGCACATTACACTATCTCAACCAAGCCCAGAACGGTGCGCAAAATAATGACTTAGTATCCCATAATAATGACTCAAAAATATTGACTTAGTATCCTAAAATAACGACTTAGTATCTCAAAATAATGACTTGGCAGTTGACATAATAATTAACAAAATAAGTGCTGTGTTTTATTATTTTAAGTGGTGGGAATGAGCTTTCAAGACTTTGTTGTTGTTTTTTCCCCACCCGCATTCAGACAAGCTCCGCCCTTTCTCGGTTGGATTGGCCAGAAGCATATTCGGACTGCTTGTGACTTTGAACTAGTAGCCAATCACAGCGCAGGAGGGTGGTGCCTGCAAGGATACGTTGGGAAAAAATAAAGTGGCAGTTTTTTAAATGCACTACTCTATTTATGACATGCGTTTAGGGTTTATTTTTGCTGTAAGAGACAATCAGTGTATGTATAAATGTTCTTTTCATGTTTCCAATCTGCATATCTTTTTTAAAACTGTGATTGTTGTAGGCTGTTTGAGCTCCTCCTCATTGAAGACCTGCTGTATCATTTTTGATAGGTTTATGTTATTGATGATAAATTATTCTCGGACTTGTGAATACAGTTTTGTTAGACATATTAAAATATCCTTCATTTGAAGAAAAACGTTTCCTTGCCAAAGCCACGTCTGTTTTATTTTATATTTTAGTGGCTATTTCGCACTCTAAATAAAAGCTCATGAGTCTAAAATAAACTCAGTTTAAATATATTTAAACTGTTAGCTGAAATACCTGTTGACTAAAAGACGGATCCAAATGTAATCATTAGGCTTAATGGCGGACAGATAATATGTATTAGCTGCTGAAATGCTTCAGGTTATCACACTTCTAATTAATGAGGAGGCAATTACTGGTGCTGCCCTCGAGTCCTGTTGGGCTTGTTAGATCAGCTGTGTTAACCCTGCTGTGGACATGATCAGGTGACTGCAAAGTAAAGGCTCAAAACTGATTTGATTTTTTTTAGAAGTGCAGTACCAGTCAAAAGTTTGAACGCATCTTCTGGACATTCAATGGTTTTTCATTATTTAAAAAAGTCTGCATTGTAGATTAATACTAAAGTTATCCAAACTATGAAGAAGTACACATGGAATTATTTAATCAACAAAAAAGTGTTAAACAAACCAGAATATGTTTTATATTTTACATTCTTCAAAGGAGGCACCTCTTGATGAGAGCTTTGCACGTCTTGACATTTTCTCAGTCAGCTTTATGTCACCTGGAATGGCTTTCAGTTAGCAGATGTGCCTTGTCAAGAGTTACATTTCATGCCCTCTTAAAGCGTTGAAGACCATCAGTTGTGTGCCCTTTGAAGAATCTAATATATAAAACATATTTTGATTTGTTTAACTTGTTTACATGATTCCTTGTGTTCCTTCATAATCTGGATGACCAGTATTAATTTGCAATGAATAAAAACACTGAATGAGAAGATTTGTCCTAAGTTTTGACGTTACTGTATATAAGATATGAGTATTTTTATGAATACATGGCTTTCAATCTGCTTGCTTCTTTAGAGCATGCCTGGGAAGTCTCCAGTAATGCAGGGAAATTCTTTTCAGATTTTAATCCATGAGGACTTTCTCAGGACACTCCTTACATGAAGTAGGAGCTCTGGGAATGCTCAGAGGAGTTAATCCAGCCTCAAAGAGAGACTCATCAGGAATCTCTCTGCTCAGCTGAGTTCATTTAGACAATTTAAGGCAGTCACCACAAGGAAGACTGTATTAAAACAGTAATGCAAAAATGTGTATGTAAAGTATTTCACAAGATCAAAATGTAAAATTTCAACATGATCACTGACAACTAAAAAGATCAGATTATATATATATATATATATATATGAGACATCTCTACAGTCAGAGGTAGATTTATGTTCTCATCACATTTTTTTCTTTTTCATAAAGCAAGTTTAACCAGTTTGATAACAGAATAACATTATATGTGTTAGTGTTGTTTCTCTTATAAAACATTTTAAAACAAATGTTTAAAACTAAAAAAGCCATTTGAACAAAAATAACAAACTGAGGCTCTTTCTGCTGCAGCAACAGTAACTGATGAAAAATATAAGTAAAACTGTCTCTCAGGTGAGTGTTTTTAATGAAGATTAGAGGAGTTACTCTGAAAAAGATGTTTTAATGTGTGATTAAAATGTGTTAAGTGCATATTGAATTCATTTGAAGCAGCTGTGAGTGTTTAGCTGTTTAACATGCTATATTAATGCACAATTAATAACTGGACACATTTGAATTATGAACCTTTTTGTTCTCAGAGCGTGGAGCCTTTTTCAGATTTTGATGATTTAAAAGGTCTCGTGTTAGACTGAGGTCATTTGTAAAGCTGACTTCACTCATGTGTTTGACCTTCTGGTGCTAATGACACATTCTGAACAGGCTGGTCACTGAGAAAATGGCCATAAGCTAAGACATTATTTTAGAGTTAACTTCAATATTTTAAGAAAATGATCAGATCATTGAAATTATGCATGTTCAAACATTTTCAACAAGTTTGGTATAAAATGTCCTGGTGAGGTATTTTGATCGCCCTCTGCGCTCCTGCCTTGCGCCCAGAAATTCCGGTGAGATCCACGTGACACTGATCTGGATGAAATGCTTTCAGAAGAAGATGAGAAGGAATCATTTGGATCAAGAGCTGTTTGTTTAGACACAGTCCTCGGCTCACTTTATTGTTCAGTTATAGGAGCTGAGCTTAGCAGGATATTCAGATCATTTGTATTAATTACATTAAATGTTAATTTTTTAAAAAGCTATCAACCTATGCAACATCCTTGAGAACAACAACTGTAATAATAATAATAATAATAATAATAATAATATAAAATCATGTTTTAGCATCGAAATAACAACAAAAGTATAGACGAAATATAACAATCAATAAATAAAACATTTTAACATATACTTTGTAGTAGCAGTAGTAATCAAGAGGGACGTTTTATTTAATGTTAAAAAACAACATTATTTTATATCTACTTATCGACTCCTAATGTCCTAATGTACAAACATATACTTCCAGCAAGTACAGAGCATTAGCATCTCCACCAAACCCATTTTAAACACCCCACCCCGCTCTTAGGTCAACCACAAATATCACCCAAACCTCAAATAAATAATAGAAAACCTTCAACGGAAAGCTTGTCTAATAACTATGCAAAGACATTCTATCATTTTCCATATTTTTTTTTCAGAGGTCATATTATGATTTGGCATATTATGATATGATGTTTGTTTACAGCACTGGATCCATTTAAGAATAAATGATAAAATGATTTCAGGGCAAATCATAGCATTACTATTTAGGCCAAAAGTAAAAAACAACAGACATTTCAATCCAATATAAATACACATATTCACATTTTAAAAATATTTCAAAAACAATTTAATTAATTTGAATCAAATAATTGATTAAAAAATGTGCTGCTTCTATTTACTTTAAACACAAAAAATGCAATTTTATATTGCTTAATGTTTATGAAATAGGCTAAATCATTCTTTGTGTGTTACAATAAAAAAAAAATCAATTTAATATTAACAAATGCTTTGTTAGTATCAGAACCATGAAATTCAAGTCAGATTATTCATGCAGACACATTTCTTGTATATGATCCCCAAATCTACCTCATTAGGGTCAATTGGTTAATGTTGAGAAGAGGGTTTCTGGAAACACAAACATATGTAAACTCTCAGCGATTAAAACTGTTCATTAAGGGCTTTTATCGAACAGTACACATGTCCAGTTTACAGTAACCCTATTGATTACAGTGCTGGTGTAATCTGCAATAAGCATTGAACATTACAGCTATGAATATGGTGTGGAATTAAAACACTTCCCATATTACTGTCTGTGAGTTAATAATTGAAAATGAACTGATGCATTATAGGTTACATTGCTTACTGTATTCAGGGGTTGCATTTTGTCTGTAAAGCAGAGAATCAGGTACTTTGAATGCAAATGGTGTTTTTGATCCTCACAAATACAGACACATATGTACTCAGTAAAAACACAGTGGTGCAGATCAAGAAAACACAAAGCTGTAAGCTGATTACAGGTTTTCAACATATGTAAAATGGAATGCCATCTGAGAGGAAAGGCTTTTGTAAGGTTAATACCTAGTTATGGGTGGGGGGGTAGTGTGGAAACCTCTACATTTGGGATTACAGTGCCTCAGAATTTACTCAAATCCAGAAAAATTCTTGAACCATCATAGCCTGAGGTCATTTGTAAAAAATAAAGAGAAATAAATCTCTTTAAATGTAAAATAGATTGATAAGCATATTTAATATGTTAAATGTCTATTGAGGTTGCTGTGTACTAAAAAGCCTTTAGTAGTTTGGTCAGTTGGTCAGACGACCCTGTAATACTGATTCAGAAAAACAAGAGAACCTCTGAAAATGGTAAATTGTTTTACTTTTAATATGACCTCTCCAGTGTACCTTAAAGGTCCCTAAACAACTCTAGAAAAATTAACATAAACTAAAGGAAAAAAAAAAACACTTTATCTGGAATAGAACCTTATGTTTATCATTGCTAAACTTCATATGATGCTCCTTAAAGAGCTATCTATGAAATGCTGCTTTAGGGTATTGAAAGTAGCTCTTCTATCTCAGATCCCTTTAAGGCACCTCAATTTTTAAAGTGTTATGTAATTTTTTTCATTGTTAGACAATAATGGATACCATGTCAAATTCTTTGACTTTCTGGTATGACATTTTCAAAACAATTCTTTAAAGATTTCTTTATTTAAAAACAACAGCTTCTCCATCCCAGAGTAGAACCATTTTGAAATAAAACGTATTTGATCATGTTAATAGTTCATTACACATAATTTCTTTTACAAAAGACCCCTTAATTGTAAATGTGTTTAAAACTGTTCTTCACATTCAGTTCTGTGATCTTATTGTTCTTTGAAGATTGATAATTTGAAACCATCTTTAGGGAACCAAGTGTTTTTTTTTATCATTTCATATCTCTTTGGCACTTTTTCAGAGTGTAATGGTGAGAATCAGGAATTCATATTAATGTTTAGGTTGAGGTTTCTGTGTAACTGTACACTGTTAATGGAAGAGTTCCAACAGTTTCTCAACTGTGTAAGAGGATTGGCAGTAAATAGCATAAATGTGATCCATCTAAATGGCCCATGTGCTTCAGGAGGACTTGATATTTGTCATTGAGGTTTTGGAATCCAAAATCATTTTCATGTCCAAGCTACAGACAGAGAGAAGGGTCACATGAGCTGTCATCTGTGCCACCAACATGCTGACCCAGACACTGAAAACACTGAGAACAGGGGTGATCCAAAACAACTGCCATACACATAAAGGCAAAGCATGAACCATGTTATTTCTTTATCATAGTATAAATGTACAATGTAAATATAATGCAACTGTACATTAATTGTGTTTTCTTTCAGTTCCAAATGGCCAGGCCACTGACCTATGAGCAGATACACCTGCACACCAGTCTGCATCATATATGTCTGAACACTGTGGTTCAAGCGCATGACCTGTTAGCTCACCAGAGTGTGAGAGTCCTTGCTTACCTGGATTACACTCTAGTTACTCATAGTGATGAATTTATGACAAGGAAATTGTTTCCATGGCATTAAAGAGGTTTTGACTACTTCCAAGCCATAGTTTGGTAGTTTGCTATGCTATCATAAGTCAATTGTTTTGTATAGTAATGTCAGTTCCCATTTATATTAATTGAACATTTCATGATGAATGAACCAACATAAATGGGCGTAAATGACTTGGTCACTTTTTTAAAATCTAATTTTAATAACTGTATATTTACCCAAAATCCATAGACAATCAGCTTTGTTCAAAGTTCGTTTTTTTATTTTTATAATTGAGCTATTGTATCTAATCACTATACAGTAATTAGTCAATGAGGCTAATGAAACAAACAAAAAAACTTTGATAAACTTTGCAAAGTATGTCTTGACTGTTCCTCTACGATTAGCATCAGGGGAAATTTGTGAAAAAATAACATTTTCTATGTACCAAATCATATGTTTTTTTAATTACAGCAGTGATGATGTTGTTCTTTTTAATGGCCATCATAAGGGCTTGTAGGTCATGTGTGCGACACAATCAAGATGTAACAAGAGTAAGCTCAGTAACTATGACCTGCGTACCCTGTATCAAAATGATACTGGTTTTGAACAGCACACACACACACACACACACACACACACACACACACACACACACACACACACACACACACACACAGGAGCAGATGGGGAGGTCATAGAGGAGGGATGCTGGTTTTGAGTTTGTCAACAGATGCCCC
>BRDA01064479.1:21203-33357 GCA_036984385.1 Crenuchus spilurus
TGCCCCTTCCCAGCCCCCCCCCCCCCCCCCTTTCCTGGCCCACCTGTTTATGGCTGTGGATGGCCCTCATGTCTCTGTATGTCTGGATGTTAGGCTCATGAATGCTGGCACGTGCTGGTGTGTGGACCCTTATGTCAGTGTGGTGGTGCTGGTTATGCCATGTGGATCTCATTGTGTAGACAATATTAATGTATCTGTGTGTAATGGTCATGGCAGTATAAGTGTCATGTGTGTATGTTTGTGTGTGTCACCTCTCCAGTAGATGTCACCTCTTTTTTAGTGTAGGGTTTATTTATGCCTGAAATTGTTGGTAATACAGTCATTTGTATAACTAATGGTAAGGCATTCACTTTTTTGTAACTTTTGACAATGCAATCTTTTGTGTACTGGAAGTAGAGTCATTTGAGTAACTATTGATAATGAAATAATTTGTGTAATTATTAGAAATGCTTTCCATTGTGTAACTTAGTAATGCAGTCATTTTTAATATTTTTTAGTAAGTAAGGTCAATGTATTTTGTAAGTATAGACAATGTATTCACCTGAATAACTACTGGTAATGCAGGGACTGGTGTATGTAACAACATATGGGCCTTTTTATAGCATAGTTTAGTTATTTGTCCTTAAATAAAGAACTCAAATGTGTGCTTTGTGAGTTGTATATGGCAGCATGTGTGTTTGTGTGAGCATACAAGTGTGCTGGTTGGCGTCTCCTGCCCCCCTGTCTCTTGATGCAGGGTGAGTGTGCCCCCACTGCACCCCGCTGCGGCCACACGCCTGGCCACCTGCTCTGGGATTAGGGTGCACGCGGATTACACGCGTCACTATGGAAATACATTACTGAAAATATGCCACACAGACTAACAAAGAAAGCCCTTAGAGCAGACCCAGCAATATATCAATCCAGCACTTAGAGCCTGCTTACGACAAATGCAGACAGTTGCTAAACTGTTATTCACATTTATTATTTGTAGCCATGATTTCAGTAAGTTTCCACTGTTATTATAGATTTTTATCTCAGAGAGATGTTTATAGTCTGGCATCAGCATTAGTGAACAGCTGGTTATCTATTGTGAACATGGATACAAATATATACATTGTACCTAAGTAGTTTAAGTGCTCCAATTAGCAATTAGCCCTCAACAGAAATGTATTCAGTACATCCTGACATGGAGTTGTTGTCTGTTGTGTTTTGTCTGGTGAGTGTGTAAAGAGTTTACTCCACTGTATAATTGTGACCTATAAGAAGTCCATGGCCTACATTTAGAGACAAAAACACTTCTCATGCAGGATGAGGATTGAATGAGTGATGGGGGAAGGGCAAAATATAAAACAAAACAATAACAAACAATAGAAAAACAATAAACACAACAAGCAAACACTAAACTGGAGCAACAGCCTCAACGTTCAGTGCGCATGCATGTTCAGCAATCTCTGTCGTATTTGACTAGATTTTCTTGTAGTAACGTACAACAGGGTTTTTACCATAGTCACCTTTTTGGATGCATTGTTTATCATGACATTTAAATAATAAGAAACCTGCAGTGCTGCCTAGTAGAAAGCTAAGAGCTCACATTATGCTCTGCGTCTTCACATGTTGGACTTCTTGTAACCACATCTCAGACAGGCCAAATATGCACCTGTACATAACGTTACATTTTTGAAATAGAAAACCTAACAAGAGACAAGTAATGAAATGTTCAGAGTGTGGTCAACCCCAAAACCAGACCCTTGGTGTGAACACTTGTGTTTGAGTGGATGTGTGGTTGGTGGGGGTGCTGTTATAGTTCTCCTCTTTAAATGATATGACCTCTTTAGAAGAGAAAGTTACTGAAACATGACTGGAGCACAGCAGGGTCAAGGGTGAGGAGATGTGGAAGCCATTGATTTTGTCTGACCTCAGTTATGACAAATTCACAACTCATTATTCTGCCACTCTTTATCATACCTCACACACCATTCATCATGCAACAACATCCACATGTATCTTACACTGGAACAATGACAACACTGCTACATTTACATTACATTACTTGTACTGTTGTGTAACTATTACTACTCACTTATGTAGCTACTGTAATAAAGGCATTAGTATAACTATCAGTTATGCCACAATCAAAGATCCCAACTGTTTAACTCTCTCTCAAGAATGTATGCACTTTAAACAAAATATATGGAAATTAATTCATATGGCACAAAATTATGAGAGATAGAGGATATAATAAATTGCATCAAGTGAATTTATTCACGCTTGTATCTCCAAAGTGACATATTTTAGTGCTAATATTTAATTCAACATTTATTGTCAAATAATGTAAAGAACTTTTATTCTAAGTCATTTGAGAGGATTTGTGTTGGTCCATTCAGTATGAAAAGTTCATACAATAATGGACAGTTGCTGTAAAATCTGAGATAGTTTTGATATGACAGCAATGTTTTGCTGTTCACCTAGAAGTTATGCACAAGCAACTTCAGTATTCCATAAAATCATTTCCAGTACAGCTATTTTGTATGAGATATCCTGAGTATGGTGCTGTTTTACTCACAATACCTTTAGAAGCTACCAAAGATGACCATAACTGATATATGCCATATATGCCAGCTCACATCTTTTACTTTATTGGTCTTGACAAAGACATCTTTCATTATTATTATATAAATCAAATAAAATGCCAAGAGTATAAAAAAGATACATTAGCTAGATTACCTTATAGAGACCATATTGCCTTATTAGCTTATATTGTTTTTATTAGCTTCTTTGGTAGATGGGTGTTATGTCCTGTTTTCTTGTTGTGACATTGTTTCTTGTTGTGGCACCTTAACCTTTTAAAACCTAAAGACTAGTGGATCCACATTTCAGTTCCTCATGCCTATCAAAGATTATCATCATCATCATCATCATCATCATTACGCTTATTTTATACAGTTATAGAAAACATAGCTGCACATGAGAAGCTCCAGTGCCACATGCTGATATTTTATTATGTTCAGTATGAACATGCTCAACCACTCTAGTAATACCAATTTCATTTTGCTAAAAGTTCTTATGACTAGTATTTACTATCGCTATGACTAGAAACTTACAGGAAGCGTTGGTCTGCACTGGGTGAAGATTTTAGTAATACAATTCTACTTGGGTCAATTTAAGAAAAGTAACAACTCAGGACAAGTGGAATAGACACTAATATGCTAATGGAGCTTCTGTAATGTCTTCAAACTTGACTTGAGATGAAGATGACTCAGTACTGAATCATGGAGCTGCATTAATGCACACATACACATTCACGGCTCTCAGGAAGGTTCAGTGTGTTCTGTTTCATGTTTTTCTTTTCCTCTCTTTCTCCCACTCTATCTCCCATTCACAGCTGCAGGGCTTGGGTTTCTTTGGACAGGATCTACTTATAGAATGCAGAGTTGTGCTGGAAAGAGGAGAATGGAGGAAGAATGGGTATTATGACAGTGAGAAGAGCAGAGCGAAAGAAAAGAGAAGCAGACAGGGTATTATGAGCATGGGATGAGAGAGGGATGAGAGCAGTGATGGCATTTCCAGTCTTTATTCCTCTTCCTAAGCTGCCTGCTCCGCTTCCAATCCGATTGGACGATATGGCCAGGCATGTAAATGAAATGCAAAGCAGGAAGAGGCTTCCTCACCACTGCAAATCTCCAGCATGCCTCTGTTTCTCCCTCTCTGACTCACTCTACCTCACTTTGTCTCCTTTTTTCCCAGCATTAATTCTCTGTAATTTCACTCTCTCGCTCTATAAAACATATTTTATCACAAACCTTCATGGATGTTTTAAAGTGGTTTACAAATGATCTATTTTATGAAATTTATAGCCAACTCCAGATGTAGCTAAGACATGTTTGGAGTCCAGCTTTTCTTCTTTAGTTAGAACTATAGCTGCAAGCATGCGTAATTAACAAATAATTCAATGGACAAATCAATTTTGGAACCAGGTTAACTTTCCAGAATAAACTTTCAAACCACCAATCACAAGAGAAAATCACAATCAGATTAAAACATCAGAAATCACATCAGATTAAAACACATAAGCTTTCATTGGTGTTGTGTTCAGTGTATCTTTTTAAATGGAATCTTCTGAAAGGTCACCAGGGTCTCCAGAACAAAACTGTCTAAAAGAACATCTAGTCATGTTAGTGTCTGCAGATAATTCATTAACATTTTAGGAAACCGCAGCTTGTCTTTCCTTCTTACATCAGTACTTATTTAAAATTGTCTGAACTTTCACATCTCCAGACCAGAACTGATCAAAAGTCACCTTTGTGTTACAAGCCTGAAATGCAGAAGTGGATGAATATCAACAATTGAAATGAAGACCAGACAAAACAAAAAACATTTTGAGTTCATGCAGTCTGCAGTGGAATGTAAGTCAAAGTAGATGTAACAAACTTCATTTGTTGCTTTAAAATTTCCATACTGTCTCAACATTTTCTAGTTTGAGATTGTAATTGTTGACTACATTTTGTAAGAAATAGAGTGAAAGGCTTTGACAGTGAGTATATATGATGAAGACTGCACATACTCTTTACAAATCATCATTTTACAAGAGAACATAAAATGAAGGTCAAACTATTTTCAGAGGTCATTTTGAGATGAAACAACTGAGTAATATGTAAACATCAGTGAAGTAACGTTATCTGATTACATTGAATAAAGTAAAGGTTAAGGTTTTGGGTTAGAATAAGTTTAGAATTAGTTTGAGGTTAAATGTTAAGATTAAGGTTAGAATTAAAACCAGAATAAGGGCTAGAATCAGATTTTGGATTCAGATTAGTGTTAAGGTTAGAATTAGGACTAGATTAAGAGTAGTTAGGAATAGGGTTAGGATTAGGGCCAGAATGAGAGTTGGAATTAAGTAATAAGTTGAAGGTTATGTTTAGGACTGGGATCAAGGTGAGGGTTGGGGTTAAGTTTTGGGTTGAGATTAAGGTTAGGGTTAGGATAATCATCAAAATAAGGGTTGGGATTAGGTTTGGGGTTAAACGTTAACATTACAGTTAAAATTAGGGCCAAGATTAGGGTTATGATTAGGTTTTGGGTTGAGGTATTGATGTTATTAATGATTATATTATAATGTTTAAATAATCTATCAACCACAAGACAATAAATACTACTCCTATTTCATATATTGTTGATACTCAAAGTCTGCTGAGAGTTTATTAATCTTCTGTGAAGAAGCACTCTAAAGTTGCATCAGTGCAAAAGCACAGCAAACGTCTGTGAAGAAAGGAAGAAAATGAGAGAATAAAATGAGTGTTTATGGCTCCTGTTGTTTTTTGTCCTTCTCTCTTTCTCTCTTCATAAGGATGCAGTGTTATGGCACGGGTGACACGCGCTCGTGTTTAGCGTTTTCCGTGCAGAAGCGCGCGCGGCCAAGTCTGGCACGCGGGAGGAGAGTGAGTGACAGCGCTCAGAGGCTTAACACTGCTGTAACAGCCTATCAGCTCACTGACAGACAGAGAGGAGTCTGCTCCATTCAGACGGGCCTGATACACACGCTGCAGGCCAAAAACCCGACTGCCATCTCCCTCCTGACCCCTCACACCCCCCCATACACACACACACACACACACACACACATCTCCACCAAACGCACCGGAGCCAGGCTCGTACAGCGGCAGTGTGGGCACTGAGCGCCGGGCTGACAGCTCCGAGCTCCGTGGCAAATGAATCTCCCTCGCATTACAATTGCACAGGACAGATTCCATTAGCGCTATCTGAAATTGAGCGCGGCGCTGTTATCACAGGCCCACCGCCGTCATTAATCTGCTGAGTGATAGCGCGAGCTCGCCACCAGCAGCCTCTCATGTACAGCATTTAGTACAGACCAAAGAGACCTAACACTGCACCCAGTTTTTAAAGGGGGGGGGCATTAATGCACCCCTCTCTCCCTCTCCCTCTCTCTCTCTCTCTCTCTCTCTCTCTCTCTCTCTCTCTCTCTCTCTCTCTCTCTCTCTCTATTGTCAGAGGATTTGCAAGTCAGGAGGTTGGGGATTTTCCCAGCAATGTGTCCTCTACACAGGCACACTTTTAGCACTCTCACACTCAAATAGACCTTACAAAATCATTAACCCCTGACATGCAGCTAAACTGCGAAAAAGCACCGAGATTGAAGAAGTAGAGCACTGAATTGTGTAAATATATTTCATGTAGTAAACTTAAAAGTGTTAAACAAACCAAAATATGTTTTAGATTTTAGATTCTTCAAAGTAGACACACAACTGATGTCTCAAACACATTAAGAGGCAAGAAATGCAAGTCATGAACTCTTGACAAGACACAGCTGTTAACTGAAAGCCATTCCAGGTGACTACCTCATAAAGCTGACTGAGAAAATGCCAAGAAAGCTGCCATCTAAGCAAGAGGTGCCTACTGTGAAGAATGTAAAATATAAACATATTCTGGTTTGTTTACTTGTTTGTTTACTAAATAATTACATATGTGTTTATTCATAGTTTGGATGACTTTAGTATTAATCTACAATGCAGAACATTTTTAATAATGAAAAACCACTGACTGTCCAGAAGGTGTGTCCAAACTTTTGACTGGTACTGTAGATAGATAGATAGATAGATAGATAGATAGATAGATAGATAGATAGATAGATAGATAGCTTTTCTGTTGTTGTTTGAACAGTCATTTACTCAAACTTTCAAAACAAATTGTTCTAATAATTTGATACTCTGGATTTCTGATTTTCATGAGCTATAAGCCAAACTGATCAACAGTAAATCTAAAAGATTTGAAATGTATTTTTATATTTAATATATAAAGCTCACTCCACTTAAAGAAAGCATGTGTTGGTGTTTTTGTGCTATTGCCTGTGCTTCCTTGATTAATTATAGACATTATTACTGCTGTAGAAATTTCATAAATCCCTTTAAAAAGACATGATCATTATTATGATCTTTAAAAGACAAAAACAGGTCACAAAATGTATTGATGTGACAGATTTTATTGAATTCAGTTAATCACTTTTGTCACACTGTATGATAACAAAGGGAAAGTTCATCTTATTTCACATTTTAGCTCAGTCTACCCCTAATGTGTCAACATTCATTTCCTTTTTACATATTTTCTATACATTTTAAATAATTATAAGAAAAATAAAGCCTACTTCAGAAGCTCTGAGTGAACATAAACGGTAAATCTGCCCGTGTTAAATCAACACTATTAGAGTTAAATTAATACTGAGAGTCACTATATAGACTCTAATAGTGTTAATTTAACACTGGCAGATTTACTGTGTAGGCTATATGATTTATGTTCTCCAAACTGTGACCCCATAACAACAAATAGTATCTTTACTGCTATGTTTTCTTTTAAAATGTGTTTTAGGAAATTGATGCTGACAAGTCAATTAGACCAATAAATTGCACTCAAACATAAAATAAGATGAACCTCCCCTTAAAAAATCTATCGAGTGTGAAATGTTAGCCTACAGGCACTTAAATTAAGCTGAGCGTAAAAGTATGTGAAGGAGCACAGCTCTCGCTCTCTCTATAATGAACAAATAACAGCTCTATTAGACTTTATTCGCGCTGTATTAGCTGACGGCTCCTCAGGGAAGCTGAGCGGGAGGGGGCGGGACTAAACCTACAACCCCGCCCACCGAGCTCGCAATCAAGTGTACACATTCCCTGAATGTTTACGTTTTGTAATATGGTGGTGACACGACTATTTATTTTTTTTGCATACTGAACCAAAGAGTAACATCAAATTCAGTTTATTTTTCAAACTGTGCCCTTCTAAATTGGCATATTTTAAATGTATATATTATTATTAATAGTAGTAATAGAAGAAGTAGTAGAGTAGTACTAGCAGCAGTAGTAGAACTAATGGTAGCAGTAGTAGTAAAAGTAGTGGGAGCAGTAGTAGTAGCAGCAGCAGTAGTAGTAGTAGTAGAAGTAGAAATAGCAGAGGTAGTGAGAGTTGAAATAGAAGTAGTAGTAGAAGTAGTATTAGCAGTAGCAGAAGTAGTGGTATCAGTAGTAATAGAAGTAGTAGTAAAAGTAGTAGAAGTTGTATTAGCAGTAGTGGTATCAGCAATAATAAAAGTAGTAGTAGCAGCAGCAGTAGTAGTACTACTAATACTAGTAGTAGAAGTAGTAGTAGTAATGGTAACAGCAGAAGCAGCAGCAGTAGTAGTAGTGGTAGTAGTGATAGTGGAAGAATAGTGTGTGTGTGTGGGGGGGGGGGGAGGGGGGGTCAGAATACAGGGCAAATGAGCCTTCAGTACTTATCTACTCAAACTTCATATGAAGGCATATCACAGGCATATTTTGTTACAGAAAGTATAAACAATATAAATGTATGCTTAAAGGTACAACATGGTCCTTAAAATCCAAATGTGTACCGTAAAGGTTCACTACAGTCACTTTTATGGGGGAAAAGAAAAGATTTTTTATCTTTTCACAATTAAACTTCATTAAAAAATAAAATATTTGTTAAACTGTGGAACCTGGACAGGGTGAGTGGAGTCAAATCAATACAGCTCAAAAACAATTCAGTACAACCCAAACTACTATAGAATTATATATTAATAAAGGAGTTTACATTTTTAAGAGAAATAATCATACACCATGTATCTACATGTGGAAGGAGGAGCTAACAGTACTGATACAGCTATAAGAGAATATTATGATCATTTACCTAATAATGTGAATAATCACCCTTGGCTTGGATTGTTTGCTTAGTGGTGATACCTGACACTTTCCTTGCTGCTCCTGTGTTCATTATAGAGGTTAACTGCTCCACTGTGGTGTGTTGATTGCTCTGTGCCACTCAGCAGAATAATCCTTCCCCTCTGGCATCAATGACCTGTAGGGCACCACTGTTATGCCATTTGGATGCACTATACTTGTACACCTTTACTTTGGCAGCTCTAGAACACCTGGTAGTGGATTTCCAAGATGCTACCAGGTTTTATCCAGTACCCTATTATCATACCCTTTATGAGAGCCAAAATGCATCCAAATTGCCCATGATGATTGTTTACACTCTGATATTGGCTGGTTTGCTGGCTTATTTGTACATATAGCAAACACTGTCACATGATATCTGTGACATCTCAGGCCAAGTTCATTCCAAACCAGAGGTGGTCATAATTTTCTGATATGACTGTTTATAATGTAATGTATTATGTAAATAATAGAGAAAGTGAAAGTGCACAATCACTGACCAAGATGCTTGCATGCAGAAGAATCTGACCTCGGCATTTAACCCACACTAGTGGGCAGTGAGCACATGTGCCCAAGTAGTGGCAGCACCTTATCTATGGCACCTGGAGAGCAGTTAGGAGTTAGGTGCCTTGGTCAAGCGTACTCTCGTCATATTCTGCCAGAGGATCAAACCGGCAACCTTCCAGTCACAAGACCGGGTGCTTAACCACCAGGCCATGATTTCAGATTTCACTATATAAACATGAACATTTGTGCTGATTTTCATTAAGGCTGCCACTTATTCTGAAGACAAAAGTATTGAGATGGAGGAGAATGACATGTCAATGAGTCTGCAGCAGTCATACAGGACCTGATGGAGATCCCCTGACAGCACATATAATAAAACAATTGAGTTGACCTCTTTAAGCTGAAACCAATAGCAACATTTGGACTAGATTAAGATGTAACCATGAAACAAGAGGTTAAACTAACAAACAAGCTGCTTATGAATAGCAGATAGAAAACAGGCAGGATTACTGCCAAAATCCAGCTCTGCTAACGGGATAACATCCTTAATAAACTTTATTAAATTGTCAAAGTTATTACAAACTCATCCTGTTTAGCTCATTCTTCTAAGGCTTATACACATACATATTCTGTAATATACACAAAGGAGGGTAGTAATGTAAGACTACACATAGTGCTGAACACTCTCTGGAAAAAGCTGTGGCATTGACATTAATTGGATTTATATACTGGGTGGCTAAATTAGTGCAGTCTGTGACTTTGACTCAAATGCAAAAAGAAGTGCACAGAGCAGGAAGTTGACTTAAAGTTAATTAATCTGCTTTTGCCCATGTTAATTGAACTTCTTTAATGTTAATGAGCAAATGGTTTGAACAATAGAGCTAATGCCTGCTGTCCCAGATCCTCTCCCTCACTGAAGGCCGTGGGGACGGGGGGTAACGATCAGCGAGACCACCGCGCTCCTTCAGCCTTTCCCCACATGAATACTGCAGTAATGAGACGGGATAAGGACACTCAAATCCTCCCACTGAGACCACATCTAAGTCTGCTCTCTTCATCAAACGCCCGTCCCTCAGCACTCACTCTAACACTGTATCTTAAACACACCCACACATGCACTAATACAGCCTCAGTACAAATAATAAACACTGAATATACTTTACTGCAAAGTCTGACTTTACTTACTATTAGCACATTATACATATTAATCATAAACCTATATGTACATCCCTGATCAGCCATGTCATTAAATCCACCTTTTTGTATCTACACTTGTTGTCTATTTAATCAGTTCCACTATCATATATGTACACTTTCTGCAATTACAGACTGTAGTGCACTTTGTTAACCTCTTTTAACTCTGGTCCTCAATAATGAGAGACACCACAGCGTAGGTATTATGTTTGTGGTGTGTTCCGCTGATATAAGTGAGCTGGTATTATCAACACAAACTGTGCAGTAACAGATAAGCTACTGTCTCTGTTACATCTACAAGGTGGACCAACAAGGTATGTGTGTCTAGAGTAGACAGTGAATGATTCAGTATTGGAATATTTTAATGTATAGTTTATTATGAAATAAGTCTGAGAGTGAAAACAGAAAATACTGAAAATATTTTCTCTGGATAAAAAAAATAATACAATAAACGGCCCTACAAGGGCCTGAGTTCTATACAGTTCATAACCCACATGTGTGATAACTCTGAAATAATATAGAATATAATTAGTCCAGCCTCTCTCTTCTAAATGAATCATCCTAGAAAAAAAAATGAAGGAAGCAAAGTTTGCTCCTTAAATACTTAGAAAAGACATGACTGAGGCAGGTTATACAAGACTACAACACATTAATCAGTGAGGCTAAACTCAGCTTTATTATGAAGAAACTTAAGTGAGCTCCAAAAAAGACATGACAATGCTGCACATCCCAGACCTTCTTTTCCATATGAAATTCATTTCACTTGAAAACAAGACAATGATAGCAAAGATGGATTCTACTAAATAAAGACAGTTTTCATTATCAAAGTAATTTCTCAATATAAATAATTCTATTCTATTCAGAAAATCAGAAATAGTCAGAAATACTTTATTGATCCCAGAATGAAATTACAAAAATTCTATTCTATACTATAGTCTATCACTATACGACTCAGAGGCAGCCTACCAAAGCATTAATACAAATATAAACTAAAATATAACCCTAAATATTCTTACAATGGAGGTTATCCTCACATTTTTAAAACCACATGTTTAAAGTAATTAGAGAACATTTAGATAAATAATTGATATTTACAGTAATCTGATACTTTTGCTAAAGTGAAATAGTGCTGAGCCTCTGTAATCCCATAAATCATAGATCATAAACACTTATATTATTATATTATATTATTCTTACTTATTAATAGTTCTTATATAGTCTGTAACAAACTAACTGGCAGTGAATGTCTGCTGTTATGCTGCCATCTAGCGGTTACTGTGTAAACCCATAACAGATCAGGTTTGAAAGCTTTAAAGTGGTTTTACATGATCAGTTGATCTTTATGACTATACACTACAAAACAGTGTAATACTTAAGATATAACAGAACATGTTAAAGGAGAAGATCAGCTTGTTTCACATTCCAGCACTATTTAGTAGTTTATGTGTGTTAACTGTGTGGATGATGTTAATTTGTTTGTTAATATCCACTTCCTGAGACAAGTCATTTTACCAGACACAAGGATTTGTTGTTGTGGGATGTAGAACCTTTATATTGAGAGCACAAATCAGTGTAAGGCTTTCACTTACGAGTATTAAATAATACATAATCTGATTAATCTAAAATATACCAAAATTACTGTATAAATGCAAAATAATATATACAGTGGGGAAAAAAGTATTTGGTCAGCCACTGATTGTGCAAGTTCTCCTACTTAGAAAGACGAGAGAGGTCTGTAATTTTCATCATAG
>BRDA01064480.1:0-13179 GCA_036984385.1 Crenuchus spilurus
TTATTTGCAGCAGTAACACAAATAAATTATTAAAAAATCATACATTGTGATTTCTGGATTTTTTATTTTAGATTATGTCTCTCACAGTGGACATGTGCCTAAGATGAAATTTTCAGACCCCTCCATGATTTATAAGTGGGAGAACTTGCAAATTCTCAGGGTGTTCAAATACTTATTTTCCTCACTGTACTTAAAGTCCCTTCAGTGCTGTGCAGCCTAAAGGCCAATTTTTACTTCTGCGCTGTGTCTACAGCGTTGCCTACAGTGTTGCCTACAGCGTCGCCTACAGCGTCGCCTGTATGCGTCGCCTATGTTATAAATGCATTTATACTATTGCGTTGGTCTGTCTGTAATGTGCTGCAATTACATAGAAAAAACACTAGGTGGGGATAGGGTTTCTATGCCACTGGTTGAGTTCCTTGGTGTGCTGTATTGACTGCCTCAGAATATTATGGTATGCATCTTTTAAGATCCTCAGACAGTTCTTTGCCATGAGGTGCCATGTTGGAACTTTCAGTGACCAGTATGAGAGAGTGTACTACAAACTGTACTACAAAATTGAACACACCTGCTCCCTATGCACACCTGAGACCTAGTAACACAAACAAGTCACATGACATTTTGGAGGGAAAATGGCAAGCAGTGCTCAATTTGGACATTTAGGGGTGTAGTCTCTTAGGGGTGTACTCACTTTTGTTGCCGGTGGTTAAGACATTAATGGCTGTATGTTGAGTTATTTTGAGGGAAGAATAAATGTACACTGTTATATAAGCTGCACACAGACTACTTTTCATTGTGTCAAAGTGTCATTTTGTCAGTGTTGTCCCATGAAAAGATAAACTAAAATATCTGCAGAAATGTGAGGGGTGTACTCACTTTTGTGATACACTGTATGTTTTTCAGACTCCCAAATATATCTTCTAGCAAAAGAAACCATAACCTACATTTGGTCCTAGTGCATATGAGCTGACTTTATGAGGCAGAGCGCTGTGTGGAGAGTTCAGCACTTATACAAATGAAAGTACTGTCAGGGAACAATTAACATAATAGGGCAATGGAAGCAGGCAGTTGCCATATAACCATCTGCATTAACATTAAGTCCCTCTTATTTCAAGTGTAATGGTCCGTCCTAGTGCGGAGGATAATGTTGTCAGGCTAGTTTAGCTTCAAATGTGATACCTGGAGCAGAATGTGCCTGCATGAGCATGTGGAACTCTCCTCTCCTTGATGTTTTGGCGGCCTTCAATGTCATAGCTGTGAAGCAAAGACAATTAAGGTGTATAAATATGTAAATACGTGGAGGACACCTCACCAGGAGCACGGGTAATGACATTTCCGGCCCTCGTTTGGCTAATCCCCAAGTCGGCCCCTGATTTAGAAACCTTAATGACAACCGATAAGACACAGATGGTCAAACTCCGGGGTACACGAGTCTCCTGGCCTCCTTCTGCTGCTTGTGGCATCACTTTAACATGCCAGCGATACATTAGCCGCCAGCTGCCGGAGGCTCAAGGGCCTCATCGTGGTCCTGAGCAGAAGGTCAAGGTGTGACGATGTTTGCTTGTGAGATCACAGCACCCCAGGCTTTCGGCTAGCGGCTAGCTGGACGGTCCAGGTGATTCATCTTTTGTTGGGGAGGGGGAGAAAGGTGGCAGATGCACCCCACTGCCATTCGTCTTGTGAAGTTGACATATAAAATGCTCGGAGGGTGCAATCTCCGGAGAGTGAGCTGGCAGACGTCCACAGTCAATCTGGACCCAAGTCCTCCATGTCTTTTTTTTTTTCTTTTCCTTTTTTTCCTCACCCTCTCTCACACACATTCAGATGTGTCTAACAGGGTGTTATTTCATTGATGGCTGAAAGAGAGAAATTATGTTCTTGGAGCTGAAATTTGAAAAATGGATTCAGGGTAATCTAATTGTGCTCGTCATTTGAGAGGAATAAGAAAAGGCAAAGAAATACAGTCAATCACTGTGCTAATATGGTTGCCTCATATAAAATGAATCCAATCAGAAGTAACGTATGAAGAAGCAGCTATTACTTGAACTGTGTGAGCTTTAAACTCCCCATTAATAATTCATATATTGTGCATTATCCTTCCACACATCAAATATTATGACCGAATGATTGTTTTATGGAAGCTGCTTACCATTTTCATCCCATGGTTCATTGCAAATGACAAATCCTGGAGTAAATGTTATATACTCTATGTCAGAATCTGCATGCACACATATATCACCTTTCAGCATCAAGGTCGCTGCATAGTTGCCCCAGTTTGTTGAAGGCATTTGTGTTATCATTTGTGACAGTCTCCCTCGCAGATATAATATGTAGAACTCGTCTAATTTAATGATTTTTAATCAAGTTGGATGTATTTGCTGTGGGTTGTATTTTATATAATGTCAGGTCATAGTGCCTTTGTGGGTAAAATTTCATTGCTCAGTCTCGCAATGAAAAATGACAAATCTGGCCTTTAATTGAAGTAAATCTAGTTAAATTATACAAAAATGCTCTCTGTTACAATTATTGTAAAATAAGAGGAATGAAATGTAACTGACACAGTTGACCCGAGGATTCAGGAACTACAAAGCTCTTATCCACAACTTTCAGTTCACAGGAGAATAAATGTAGGGTGAATTAGCCTAATGTGGGACATGTTTTGCATTTTCAGACTCACAATAAAGGAACACTTATGTGACATCACAGCTTGCACTAACCTATAGTTTTATTGACTTTAAATGAATGTCCATAAGACAGAGGTGGCACAAATGAACATCAGCACATGAGGAGTCTGCAGATGACTATCAGTTTACTTTCACTTTCTTTTTTCATTTTGGGGAGGAGTTATAGCCTGAAACATTATCTAGCAGCGCCCTTAGAAACCAGCGCATTTACAAATACCTCTCTATTCAACCTGCAGGAGTTTAGCCCCACCCCTTTTCACAAATGATTAAGCAAAAAATGAGGCACAATACATGGCAGTCAAATGCAATAGAAATAATTTAAAAATGCATTAAAGGATCAGTAATCCTTATGGACTATACTGTAATCTGAAGCCAATACATAATTGAACACTTGATAAGTCATGATTTTGACCACATGACATCGCAGCTTGCTAATCCCGAGTTTTATTGGCTTTCAAGACCTTCACCAACTGGAGCTCATGGAGGTGTCCCACATTACAGCAGCTTACCCTACAAAATATCTCCTTTAGTCATTCATCAACACGAGGAAGATTAGATGAGTAATTACACACAAATTAAATGAGGAAAAGTGCATTAATAAAATTAAACTTTAAAAATAGCTTAATCAATTCAAACATCCATATCTAATTTTAGCCAAATAATTAAGGAGTTTAAAACACCATGGCTGTAGTGAACTTGCCCAGCAGTGATTTCAGGATTGTATAAATGGGCTGACCACTGGGTGATCATGACAATTTTAGGGGGTCTAAATAAAAAATTTAGTAAAAAGAAGGCGAAGACCTTTTTTATGTGTATGTCCCCCCTTTTTATTGCTGCTATGAAAACAATGAGTCTGAACAGAATACTTGCCAGCCTTATGCTGTGGTGTCACCTGGAGAATATAAAGGTCTCGGGTGGAGAATCGGTTGCCAGGCTCAGATACAACACTCAGGAGAGATTGTACAAACTTTACTTTCACTTTAAAAAATGTTCTGGCCTGGCATTGAAATATTTGAGTCCTGAAGGCTCACCTCTAATGATAATGCAGTGATGAGTAACACACTTCAGGCAGGGTCATTTGTAGGTGCTCACATTTGCTTCTAGATGGGGTTGCCAGATACCATTACACGTAGAATCTGAGAAACAGCCTTTTGACACATTGACATCAGGAGATGGATGTGACAAATGACTATGTGAGAGAATAGCAGTAGAAAGGGTTAAAAACATCAGGCAGGGGAGGGTGACATCAAACAAATATCTGTATGGGGGACCCCATGGAAATGACAAATGAATGTCCATGGGGCTGGGAGGGGGTGTGGCGGGAAGTCTGCCAATAAACATCAGTTTACTTTCACTTTCTTTTTTTCATTTTGAGGAAGGACTATGAAACATTGGGTGACGGGGGAGTATAGCACACCTAAAAATGTCTTAGCAATGCCCTTGAAAACTAGTGCATTTACATTTAACTGTCTATTCAGCCTACAGGAATTTAGCCCCACCCCTTCCACGTTTCACCCTAAACTGTATATTCAATGAGGCACAATACAGGACAGTCAAATACAACAGAGGCCATTTAAACATCTTAAAGGAAGTGCAACAAAAACAAATTTGTGACTGTTTTTAATACATAATTTCTCACAAATGTCATAAGTGAACCTCAATGCAAAAATCAATGCAGAAAATGTAGGACATGGGCAATATAAGCTAAAATCTT
Source organism: Crenuchus spilurus (assembly GCA_036984385.1). Lineage (NCBI taxonomy): Eukaryota > Metazoa > Chordata > Actinopteri > Characiformes > Crenuchidae > Crenuchus > Crenuchus spilurus. Next base: position 4,399 of record BRDA01064480.1, read on the forward strand.
AATAACTTGTGTCAAAATTGCATAACGAGTCATAACGAGTTAATAAGAGAAGTCGGGGAAAAATATCCGCTCTCATTTATTACATTCATACCTGGGATTGAATGCATAAGACCTGTAGCAGTGGTATGATTGAGCGCAGTGGACTGACCTTTACTACAGTTTACTTTAATCTTCATTAAAACAGCTGCTCAGATTTACTTTCAGTATTAAAATCTCTTTTAAAAAATATTGCTAAACATACAACATATTTGTCCTTGAATTCTTTACATTGACTGCTCAAAATAACAGTTTATCCAACATCAGCAACTGTGAGATGTTTTCTAAGCCCAGTTCCCTTTCACTGTATTAGCAGTGCTGCTGTCACTGTTGATGAATGTGATATGGATATAAGGACTGGGAACGTGTGAACATGGCTTGTAGGGGGTTTGACATGATCTGATTATCTATTATATAAACTGTAACAGTTACTCTACAGCTCTTACTCTGGATAAGCACAGTCATTAGTCAGCTGATTAACACTGATATACATACATGGCAGCATTAAAAGCATGTTGGGCGCTTCTGTGTGTTTTTTAATTAGGAGGACAGATTTATTTTAGGAGCCTTTACTCCTCCATCCATGGGAATAAATTCTAGGTCCACTCGTGAATTTGGTGTACCCATCTAAAACACTATAACATGGATGTAACAGCAGAATAGAACATTTGCTTTGCTTTGCCTCTGAGCTACATTCTTCCAATTAGACATGTGTAACAATGTTTTGTGTTGGTTGACTACTGTGGCCAATCAGAATTCAGCGGTTGCCAAAAGTCAAAATCCACCCAAGATGTGTAATGGCCATAGTGTTTGAATGAATGAACGTTACACTTATTTAGTGCTCTTCTAATTCCCAAGGATTCTTTACAATCAACACAATCTTTGTACACATTTAGAACTCAACCACATACACCGGTGAGATGCAGCATCCAAATACACACGGTCTCTCAGCCGGAAGTTAGCCATGGCCTAGTGGTAAGGATCTGGTCTTGTGACCAGAAGGTCGCTGGTTTGATCCCCAGACAGGACATGACTGAAGTGCCCTTGAGCAAGGCACCTAACCCCCTAACTGCTCCCCGGGCAGTTTCCCATGTTCACAGTCTGATAATAGACTTTTCCCGTTCCCAACCCCTCTTTTCCTCCACTCAATATTGATGCAAGTTCCAGGTTCCAGTTTTGACCCCACCTGCTGCAGGGTGACATCATGGTTTTACCAAAAAATCATTGGCTGAGGACTCCACCCAGCAAGGCACATGCTCTTCTGGTCTTAGTTATGGACTAATCAAGGCATGTTTAAAACCTGTTTTGTTGAACTTCTCATTGTGAGGCATTGATGGAGTTTTCAGTAGCAAAACTAGTAACTTGGGGTTTTTTCTAAGCATTTTACTTGGATCATGCTTTATGTAAATTATTTATTAAAGCTACTTCAGAAACACAGCCTGGCTCAACCCTGGTCATGTTACAGACCCTAGAGGACCTGTAAAGATTCTGTATTGAGGAGTGGTCTTAGATGTCTTGCTTGGTACAGTCTAATCTCATTAATCATCTTAGAAAAAAACTCAGTGCTCTTATGTTGGCAAAGGGAGGTACTAATTATTTCTCAGAAGTGCATAGAAAAGCATCTTTAGCCTGATTACACATCATGCCTTAACACACAGCACTTTATACATGACCACCAGATTTATTAATATTCAGTAAATATTTATTAATTTATGGTGTTGCTAGTCACTGTAGTGCATCACATTATTCATTACACTACAAAGTAATCAGATCACTGTAACATTTTCCCACATGCTTTTGGCAAAGTTGATTTGCCACCTTACCTCACAGCCCAGACACATGAAGAATATGGGAAATTGTTGTCACATGTACTACACAATCATTACTTGCCAGAAAAGCCTTTAAGTCCTTTAATGTTGCCGTAGGTCTCTTGGCAGCCTCACAGACCAGATTTCATCTTGTCTTTTTATCAATTTTGGAGGGACATCCAGTTCTTGCTAACGTCAGTGTTGTGTCATATTTTATCCACTGGTTGATGACCATCTTGACTGTGCATTGTACATCTAGTGCTTTGTTTTTTTTATTTATTTATTTATTTTTGTATCCTTCTTCTGACTTTCAATAATAAGATCCATTTGATGCTTTTCAAGCTCTTGCTCGTGCAAGTTATTTCATAGCTTTTTCTATACAATGTAAGTAAATAGCAGGAAAATCCTACAAGACCAGCTAAACTTTATTGGGGTTAATACGAGTCAACTTAATTAATGGCAGGAGTATAATGACTAATATCTGAGTTTGAATGTGATTGCTTAATTTTGACCACACCCAAATCTGAAAATATAAGAGAGTGTGCATATTTATCAACCCATTATCTTATTTAGTTCTTTTTTATATATAATATTAACTTTTAACTAATTTTTCAACTGAACTGCACAGACTACATTCCCCTCTAAAAGTATTGGAACCATGAGGCCAATTCCTTTATATTTGCTGGTGGGTTCAGACAAAAGATGCTGTCTTCTGAACTGTGTATCAGATCCAGATGTAAATAACTGGAAATAAAAGCTGAAATGTTGATTTTTTTTGTCTCATATTCATAATTTTAATGTCAAACCCAAATGTTTTTACTTTACAGAAAAAAATAATGGGATTGGCCTCACAATACTTTTGGATATACAGTATATGTCACATTAAAGGTGGGAAAAGTTTCATCTTAGTTCCAAAATGTTGTCTCAATCACAAAAACCATAAAAACTTCTTGGTTTCACAAAAAGCTGGCATTTAAACAGGGATATATGTATCCCCATTTTTATATCCACTATATAGTTCTATTAGAGTGAAGAATATATGCCAACACATACTGTAGATAATTAAAAGTGACAGTACACTACAGTGTACAGAACCCCTGTGTACTTTGCTGGTGAAATACAGTACTCTACTTTCCTTGACATTTTAGGCTTTTCTGTATGGTGTCATGTGGAATAGGTGGTGTGTGAATGTTTGGCAGAAGGCCGATTCTGTTCTCTGGGTAATTGGGAGGGATTCAACACCTTGCTTTTGAGAAGGAAAAAGCCTACCTAAGCTCTCGGCCAACTGGCTTCTAGAAGCTTCATACTGTCAGTACATATGGGAGGAAGGACACCTGTTTACAAGAAAAAAAACAGAGTAAGTTCTGCTTCAAAGTGAAAACTTTAGTCATTAGCGCAACACATGAAAAGATCACATGCACAGAGAGGTTTGTGTCTTTGTTGGCTTTAACTTCAAAAAATGTTGTGCCTCTTGACTGCTAAATGATTAGCAGCTGTAAACAACTTTTTGAGAAATCATTCACAAGACTAAATTTTTTGTCCTACAAGCTAACGAGACTGTCAAATATTACAGACTCAACCTGATTTGCTTGTTGCATTTGTTAAATAAATAAAGTAACATGTACTGTAAAGTAAATACAATATCTTCTGCACATGTGACTGCTCTAATGGACCATTTCCTCAGAGCCACAATTGATTGCTAGTGTTGGCCTTTCTGTTGTCATTGCCAATGGGTTACCCCCTCTTGTTCAGCGATTGGTCGCTGGGGCGAGCCCTTTTCTCCTTATTGGTTAACAACAGTAATCAACTCATCATGGTCCGCTAGTTACTGGTTTTCTTAAAGTCTATCAGTTTTTTTTATTTCAGTTCCTCATTCTAAGCCTCCATCTTTCAAGATTATTTTTTGCAGATTTTGCTGTGGTATGATCAGTAAAAAACTGAAGTACTTAACTGGCATTTCATCAACATAAAATACTTTTTTTCTATAACACTAGCTTATAAAACACCACACTGCACATAATTAGGCAATTAGTCATTAACCAGTTAAACCAAATCAAACACTGATTGAAATACATTTGGTGCAATATGTGCAACATGTGCAAAATACTGACTTATTAGAACAGACACAGCTATATTTTTTCTAGCCATAGGACCTTCCTAGTCATGTACTGTAAATTTTAGAGTTCGTGACCCTGTAGGGTTGGGTGAACTTCTGTTCCTTCATGTGAAACCCAGTGCTGACATATACTGTATAGTGCTGAGAGTGTATAAAGGATCATTAACCAGTGTGTGCCTATTTACATTAAAGCTCTTAGCTTTTGAAAGTTACACTGAAAGCTTGAAATAACAAAAATCAGTTAAGAAAACAATGTTAGTGCCTACAGTATATGTTTCCTGTGTAGAACTGCAACAGGACCACTGGGCCAAACATTAATGACAGCATCTTTGTTCATTATTCTTAACATAACATTCCTATCAACATCATCCACCTTTTTTATATTTTTGTCTGTTTTAGTTACGTTTGTTTATGAGGTTCTGAGAGTCACATCCATTGATCAGATTTTCTTTTTAGTGTGCATAATCTGAAAGTGTATGGTGCTTCACTCAGAACAGATCATTCTGTGTAGGGATCCCTAAACTCTTTTCACACATAAAATAAATGTAAAATGTTGATTGGTTTTGTTGCGAATGCTTCATTTTAGCAGAAAATGTCTTTTATGATTTGTAATTTAAAACATATGATTATAATTTACTTCTGAACTCAAGAGTTTTAATGTTTTTTGTCAGCTTTCAGCAAGACAGCTATTTCATTGCATTGAAAGTGTTCCTAACACTTATTCCAATAACATATGGCACATGGTTTATCTGATGCAAAATTTTCAATTGGCTGCACAAAATAGGCAGAAATTGACAATGTGAGTGGAAATTTACTTGTATTTTGTATGTATCTTGGAAAATAAGAAAATAATGAATTTATGAATATAAGAAAAAAAAATGCTGAACCTAAAAGTGGGTCCAGTCTACTGAAAAGGTCAATGAGAGAAGAACAACCAAAAAGAAAATATATTGAAATATGTCATGAATGAATGGAATCTCTTTCAATATAATTTAAAATGTACAAATTCTATAGTGTAGCATTAACTTGTTCCTTGTTCCTTGAACTGGCAGTGAACAGGAAGTCCAATCCCCTCATTTTAGTGGTTTCAGAGTCTGCACCCCTTACTATGGTGGCTCTGGAGTCTGCATCACCTGTCTCAGCGGCAGTCAGGAAAACCATTCCCCTTGCAATGGCAGCTCCATAGACCATTTTTCTTGCCATGATGGCTCCATGTCACGGGGGCCAGGAGAGCTGTTCCCCATGTCAAGTGGGTCTGGGTTTGTGTGTTTGCTGTCATATTTCTTGTTCTTATGTTTTATTTCCATGCCCCTGTTTGTTCTTTGTCTATTTCTGTACCTCAGGACAAGGCGCATGGGTGGGGGGCTCTGTCCCACTCCCGCCTTGGCCTCACCCATCTCCCCATGTCTGGCTATGTGCATGTGTTTATTTTCATTCTGCCATGGCTTTTGTTTACATTCCACACATGTCGCACTTGCCTCCACATGTTTGTCATGTCTACACCCCTTGTCACGTCTTATCATTGTCACCTGTGTTTTGTTCCATATCAGCCCTGATACACTAATTACATGTGCTATGTAACTTCGTTGTTTGTGTGTGTGTGTGTGTGTGTGTTAGTTTGTTGGTCATTGAACATCAGTACATGTGATCCACATATTGTATGCCCTCGTATGAGCTTTGTTTTGTGTTTCTGCCACAGTGTTTCTTTTGTGTTTGTGCAATAAACACTCTTGTTGGGATCTTGACTCTGCATCTCCATATTCCTACATCAGCTACCCTGCTACAATTAATATGTTATGGCCTGAACATAATTATCTTGTTCCCACACCTTATTAAGTCATGGCCACAAATTAGGATTTCAGTCCCATGTATTAATAATTAATGGTCATGCATTATTTTTATTTTTCATCATGTCTTCAGCAGGGCTCCATAGAGCTGAGCATTAGATGTAGCATAGTAGCATTTAACAACTGCAATACAGAAATGAATGAAACTACAAAGATAGAAATGCATACTTATATGTGCATATGCGTGTGCATGTTTTCATGCTCAAGAAATAATATGTAAGCGAAATGTCACTGTAACAATGTCAGTAATTCTCTGCTCCTTTCTGAGAAAAGCAGATTAGACTCAAAGCATTACTAGAAGGTTCAGAATGAAAAGTTGTTTCAGCAGGGAACCAAATTAAAGCATATTTTATCATGAACAATGCATATTACAAACTGTTTGTTTTATTTAATAATATGTCATAATACCTTTCTTAATAAGGAAAGCCCTTACTTTAATTTGATGAAAAACTGTTGACCAACAGCAGATGGATAACCAAGAGAGTGTGTGAGAGAGGGAGGGGAGATAATCACACATTATTAAGATCTTCTAAAGCTTGGGATAAGAGCTCAAATGTGATGCATTGTCTTATGACTGGAAGCTCAATGCTCAGTTTATCAGCTTTGTGCCTCTCTGTACCTGCAACAAAGATAACATATCTTTCATTTAGCTCGTAAACAGAATACATAAGTGAAATCATGACACTGAGTTTCTACAGTCTCAGACAGGGCATGCTGCATGTCTTTATTTTGCCCTCTAAAATAATGCATGTGTATGTGCAATTGCTATATATGTAATATGAGTTTTACCCAGAGCTGAGTAATGATGAAATATTCAGTTACCCCATATGAGTTACTTAGGCACCTCAGAAAATTATTTATCTGCACTAAAATAAATATAAATAATATAACACTATAAATTATTATTTTATATTGTCTATGTGTTAGTTTAATCCTTTCCTAACCTTCCAGCAGGTCAGTATTATTTTTAATCATTCAACACCTGATTTGCTTAATCAATACTTTATTATGTTATGTTATTTATGTTAAATAAGTTGTGCAGCTGATGACTTTAAAACAACCCAAAATCAGATATGAAATAACATATTTCATGTTTTGTTTACTCAATTTCATTTCAGTTGTTATACATAAATTCCTGCATTTCAGGTCTGCAACACATTCCAGAAATATTGGGATTGTAAAGCATTTACCACTTTGTAATGTTGCCATTTCATCTCACAACACTTAAGAAGTGTTTTGGCACTGAGGACATCAAGTGGTGAAGTGGTTCAGGTGTTATGTTGTCTCATTCTTTCTGCAAACATGTCTTAAGATGTGCAACAGTACATGGCTATTGTCACTTATTTCATTTACATTCTCACATAAGCATGTACCTCTCTACATTTGAGGCAGGTGGTGACCAGCCTCACCATATGTCGCTGTGGAGCAGTGTGTGACATAAATAATAATTTTGTTTACATTTATTTTATTAAAATATTTTTTTTTACATTGTTGTGTATTTAACTTATGTAAATGGCGGTAGTTCCCAATACATAAAAAATATTCCTATATGTGTCAGTACTTTCAGAAGTCTTCAGTTAGGTAGAGTGTATGGGGCCGGACCATCAGCTTCTGTTTATGTAAGTGAGCAGTAGAAAACACTGTGCGCATGTACAGCACACTTTCAATAATGAGCTGCAGGGCATGCTTATGCTGGCCCCATGCTGGGAGCAGCCAATAAAATATTAAAGATTTGCATACGTGAGCTTATGTGAATATCGTTTAGCATTGCTACACAGCTTGCCACTCAACATCACAGTAACTGTTAGCCGCTGCTACTGAGGAAATATAATGAATCACATCGGCAATTTAATCAAAGTTAACAGATTACACGCAGACAGTCATCTTACCTCATTAAAATGTTTATTTACTTTTTTCATTACTGGAATGGATTGTATTTTAGTTCCTTTGGTCAACGGAATACCACCGGTAAGTAAGTCTCCTGACAGAGGATGCATTTCACAGTGGCGGTGCTGAATTCGGCACAACATATGATCATGTTTTTTGGAATTTCATTGATGAGGTGTATTTGTGGTTAAATTAATTGAGCAAGTAGGTTTGTGTGTAGTTTCGAGTGGGATGATACCCACAGAATTTATTGTACCCCACCTAGCTTAGCACATAAAACCTTCTCTATCAGAAACAGGTGAGGACTGCAGGAAGGCCAGTCCAGTATCAGTACCCTCTTCTTCTGCAGTCGTGACTTTGTAATGTGTGCAGAATATGGTTTTGTATTGTCTTGTTAAAAAATGCATTCATGTTTAAATACATTAGAAAATATGTTGTCTTGAAGGTAGCATGAGTTGTAAAATCTCAATATATTTTTCAAAAGTGTAAGTGACATTTGCCAGGGACACTGACACAACTCTATACCACAACAAACCCTGGATTTTTGGCTTCTTGCTGACAGCTGTCTGGACAGTCCTTTTCATCTTTGTTCTGGAGCACTCCATTTTCTCCAAAAAAGTATCTGTAATACTGATACACCTGACCATAATACACATTTCCACTGTGTGATGGTCCATCTAGCAAGAGGAAATATCACATGTACATTACAACTCAAAAGTTTTGGGGTCAGTCATAATTTTCTTTCTTTCTCTCTCTGTTTTGTGACTAAGTTAAAATCCACAAATGCTGCCTCTCCTTATACTCAATCTTCTTTGAAAGATGGGTGAGGTAGAATAGTGTCACCACTGTTCAGTTTTGGTGTTTCCTACAAGTTGTTGACAGTCTCTCTAATTCACTATCTACATGTAGCATGATATCTACCTATCAGTGGTTTGGAAATTTTATGATATCTGACTTCACGGATTTTAAAATAAATATTGCATTTCAAGTCATATATTATTACAAACCGGATTCCAAAAAAGTTGGGACACTAAACAAATTGTGAATAAAAACTGAATGCAATGATGTGGAGGTGCCAACATCTAAT
>BRDA01064481.1:0-10907 GCA_036984385.1 Crenuchus spilurus
GTGAAGCTCTAATGGTTTGGCATATGGTATGTTACATACAATCATGCATCAATCTTGTTAGACACTGAAATCACCAGTGTAAACTGGCTTAAGTTTGATTTTTTGCCAAACCATTGCTTCTGAAGATGAGGTGTCATCATTTTGAGGCTACTTGACAAGTCTTGATGTTGACTGAGACTAATCCTGATTTGGACTGCTGAACTAGGAGCAGCTGGACTGCAGAGCTTGCACAGCAGACCTGGAAGCTGTCGGCCCAGCGCACTGGCTAACCGAGCCAAGTCTAATGCTACCGGGCCTACAGTCTAACAGCAATTGAGTCCACAAATGAGCCCATCTGCTGGTGAAGGCCATTACTGAGCTCACGTTTCTTCTTCTCGTGAATGCAGGTCTGAGGTCTAAGCAGCTTTCTGAGTGAACAGTTATGCCATGTTTCACTTCAGTTACCTCACCCGTCCACCAGTTTCTAATAGATAAATGGACTGAATTAGGTAGTTTAGAGGTTGGTATTGCAGGACTGAATGTAAGCTTCTTATTTTTTGTAATTTCAGGTGAGCCAGCCAAATAAAAAAATAAATTACAGAAGGAAAAACATGGAGAAAGCCTTGGTGATGAAATGTAGTTACTCGTTGGGGTATCATAAAATGGAATGGCTCACCGATTAGAGGAAGTGAAAAGAGAATATTTGCACATCCCAAGGTAATCTGGCAGATTAGTCGTCCTTCTGAGGCATGCGGTGGTCTTTCTTTTGATTCTGCTTGAAAGCAAGAATGATAAGAGGAGCATAATGACAAAGAGAATGGACATAGGGCTCTCTCTGCCCCTGGAGAATGCTGGGATTGTGTCCTCTGTCTCTCACTGGGCAGTCAGGCGACTAATCCTTTCATCAATACCTTTCTTCCACTCCTAGAGCTGTCCCCCCTGGACGTGTCCAGATACCTCAGCTTCTATATATTTTTGGCCCCTTCCCCCTTCACCAACCATCACCTTCATCCTCTTCTTCCTCTCTAGTGACCTCACGCTCAAAAAGGCAAGGATTTAGTGGACGTAGAAGGACCTGGAGGGTATACAGACCCATCCCCCTTACATACCTCATTTTCCAGTGCTGAAGCTCATCTTTATGATGGAGTGCCCACTGCCCTGTGCATGGCCTTATCTTCGTTTTGGCAGTGCTGTGTGTGCTAAGAGGAATAGCATGGCTCAGGGACATTAGGACTTGTCCCTCCCCCTTTGACCTCGGAGCATCGGAGCCCTGCTGGATTAGAGAGGTGGGCTGATGGTTTGCCCCCACAAGCACACACAACCTACAACTGTCTTAGGTTTGCTCTTTTGGGTTTCATCTCGCCCCTGTGTGGACACATACATTCAGACCTATCGGCTCATTAAGGGGTTAATCATTTACTTAATATGGGTCAAGTAGGTTCTGCTAGTGTGTATACTGATAACATTAGGCCTGCCTAAAGAGACCCTACCTTAGTGAATTGTACACTGATGGGAGTGCAAATGTGCAGTGTGTATATTTCTAATTCACATCTGAGCAGGGGTGTTTCTAGACTACTTCTTGTACTGTGCCACACAAAATTTAGAGGGGCACAGCTGTATGCCTCTGATTGCCACTCAGTCATAGGGGCATCTAGTAAAAAGCCTTTTAAACACTAAATAAATTTAATGATTTTAGCATTACTCTACCATGGAAATTAATGGCAAACAAATTTACACTTAATAAATGTTTATAAATCACATTGATTTTGTTTATGTGTACTTTCAAGAATAAATCAAAACAAGAAATTGTGATTTTCTATTTGTATCATCAGTTCATTATGGCTAGACACAACTGATGACTAGTTAAATAAATGTATTTGGTTTAATGGGCTAATATGTGCTTTTTTGGTAAGTTATACAGTTATGAGCATCTATAACTAAAACATATAGCTACTGTTATCTTGTCTGTTGGATGAGTTTCTATTTACTGAATTTTTTTTTCCAAAATAATGTACAAAATAAAAAAAAATATATGAATGATAATTAAATTATTATTATTATTATTATTATTATTATTATTATTATTAATTATATAATAATAATAATAATAATAATAATAATAATATAATAATAAAAATCATAGTAATACATTTTATTATTAATTAATTGTTATTAAGATAATAATAATAATAATAATAATAATAATAATACAAAAAATATAACAACTGTCTTGGATGGAAGGTGTTTTTGGAAAGACGCTGGGGTATCATGGGAAATGTAGTGCCTGTAGTGAATTTTTTTTAAATGTCCTGTAGCAATCCAGGATCAAGTTTAATTTTGCTCGGCCCCTAGTTGCACCTAATGACACTTCCTGCATCTGAAACTTTACAAAGAAGGAGACCAGTCAGTGGTTGGAATAAGAACAGGAAAGCTCATAATGCTCAACATGGCGTCTGTTTACAGAAAGTTTCACCCTTCAAGAAAAACAGCTTCCTGGTTACAGCTGTGCTAGTTTTTATCACTAATTGGTCATTTGAGAGGGTAATTTGACCTTCAGTTTTGAGTATTTTAGTCTCAAACTTTGATGTTTTTTTCAGTGGCACAGAATTAGAATATTTTATATAAAATTAGAACAATGCCGTTCATACATGGCTCCATCACTTTTCTGCAATGGATGGAATAGATGCTCTCACTGACTTTCAGATCACATCCCAGATCATTTGCTTTTATAGATGTATGATGTATTGTAAGTGTATGATGATGATGTAAGTGTTTCCTTTCTGCACTCCTCCATTGTTTAGCTTATTTTTATCTCGTTCATACAGCCAACAGCTCACCATCACCACTTACTGTCCTCCTCTTCACTTCTCCTCCACAGTTTGAAACATAATGAGACTAAGTTGAGAGAGACCTGATCCCCTGTGCAGACCTATAGCCAGTTCAGGGGTGTGACTGCCCTCCCCCACAGATACCCCCCACAGAGCATTATCCAGAGTGATGGCCTCAGATCTGCTATGTGGGCCAGCGCTGTCACAAGCTCTCAAAGCAAAAGCCTGGATTTGTGCCCTGGGCTCAGTGGACTGCCAATGCTCCCCCAGTGCTCCTGCCTGCCCCATCACACAATTACTCTCTAACTGCAGTAGACACGGGCCCTGCTGCGCAGCGGCCTGAAGGGGGCCAGTCGTTTACATCAACCGCAATATTGTTATTTTCCTTAACTTAGTACTTGAGTAATGTGTGTGGATGTTTGTAATCTTTGGAAGTTGCGGCTGAGGCAGGCGACAGCAAGATCACTTCTCACTCATCTCTCTGAGAAATTCTGCTACAATGTTTGGTTGGTACCACATTTTGTCTACATTTAGAGATAATTCATCCATCCATTATCACACCTGCTTAATCCTTATCAGGGTCACGGTTAGTCCCCTACCCCTCACTGGGTGCGGGGCAGGGCATTACACTATTCAACTAAGCCCAGGACAGGGCGCCAGTCCATCACTGGGTGACAGACACATGCATGTCCCTACAGACAATTTTAGAGTATCCAATCCACCTGACCTCCATGTTTTTGGACTGTGGGAGGAAACCGGAAACCCCGGAGGAAACCCACGCAGACACGGGGAGAACATGGAAACTCCACTTACATGGGGACTCGAACCCAAGACCTCAGAGCTGAGAGGCGAACGTGCTAACAACTAAGCCACCGTGCCACCCAAGTTCTGTTGTTTGAATGATGAAATGATCTGTTATTAATTTATTCATGAATCTGACCAATCACAACCCTCCACCTGCATGATGCTCCTCTCCTTCCTCCCCCACCACCACCAGTGCAGTCCCGGTCCTGTTGTTTGGTGGTTGGCTCTGCCCCCTCCCTTCCTTCTACTTGGCGCGACTTGCTATGGCCTGATGCTTCATGACCCAGGTCCAGGACAGGACTTATGACAATAAGACTTTCAATCCTTATCACTAACGTAATTGGGCGAATGGAATTATGTGATTAAAATTTATGGCATTCAAATTGCATGACTCTTCCTGACAGAACTGAGTGTTCTTCATCCATCCATCCACCCATCCATCTTCTGCTTTTCTGTACCCGGGTCACAGGGGTAGTACCCCAAGCAAAGTAGACCAGACGACCTTCTCCCCAGCCATCTTTTCTAGCTCATATAGGATTCCAAGGCCAGCTGAGAAATCTTTTCATCGTGTCCTGGAGTCTCCTCCCGGTTGAACATGCCAGGAACACCTCACCAGGTAGGCGCCCAGGAAACATCCTAACTAGGTGCCTGAACCACCTCAACTGGCTTTCCCGGATGTCTGAACTCCTCACCCTATGAGTGTTCTGTTACTGCATCTCAGACCTTCACACGAACCCCTGTTATGTGAGACATCCATCCATTATCTACTACTTTATCCTGGTTAGGGTTGTGGTGAGTCCTTTGCCCTTTTGCTGGGTTCAGGACAAGGCATTAGACGGTTAAACCTTGTACATGGTGCCAATCCTTTGCTGGGCACATACAGACACTGCTATGAGATAATCAATGTTATTGACTTCATTTACTTGGACCTGTTAGTTAGGGACCCAGCCTTGTGACCGGAAGGTCGCCAAGGTGATTCCTCAGCTGGCACATTGGTCAATGATTGTGCACTTTCACTTTCATCTGTGAGTCGTATTAATGTTGCGGCTAATCAGTGTTTAAGCATCTGTAATTCTTTCCATGCATAGTCTAGGATTTGTTCATAACCGCTTTTTGACCCATTTGGTATGTGACTGACTTTGACCCCTTTAGCCTTTGGCATGTTGACTTTACAGTACACTGCTGCGAGCAAATGCAAGGCTTACACGTGTCGATTTATACCTGCAGTGCTTTAGAGAGGTCAGGCCGGAATAGATGAATAGAGGTATTACAGCACATATTATCTTTACACATACTGTAGCTGTAGTTATATTTGTCATGGCTTTCTGGGTCACAGCATGATTCGGATTGGTCTACACATGTCCACTTTTCCTTAACTGAGTTTAATGAAGGTCTGCTCTACACCCTTACAGAGCTCAAACAATATAACAGCTGGGTACAGCAGCACCTTTTATCTGACTTTTACACTATTAACCAGAGTCATTTCATTTCTGCACGAAATCATAGCTCACCAACATCTCAAATCTGAAATGCTGAAACTAGTAGCAGCTTGATAATCACACAGTGCATAGTACTGACACTTCAAATCACTTTGGCTCATTTAGTTGTAAATAATGTGGTTTTGAAAGTAGCCACCTTCACGACTATCTGTATTTGATGCTGAGATTGGCACTAAAAGCAATAGTGTCAGGCTCATTTATTCAAATATATACAACTTACACACACATATTTGTATTATCTTTTGTACATTAGAGTTACTTGCTGACGTTGACATTGTCAAGAATGCTCGTTTATGGTCTTCAGACGTAGAGTACTACAGCGCTAATGAAAACCTGGTGTTACAGAATATAATTCATTATACCACTGTTAGTTCCAACCCAACATTCTGATTGGCTGAGAGACGTTCTAGGAGTGCCAGTATTGCACAATAGCGGCACTCTCACTGAAGCTCTTTAAGTATTACTCCGCCATATTAGCAATGATGCTAGATATATAAATGAAACTCCAATAAGCTGTGAGTGATGTTTAATGAAAATCCCACAGTTTACACCAGCAAACAGCATCTGAGAAATCAGTATATCTGTTTATTTGTCTGTATAATAATTGCATTTTATTGGGAAATGATGTTCCTCAAGTATAATGATAGAGGAACTCCACTTTACTTCACAGAATAATAATAAACAAGCAAATAATTATTTTCTGTCCTCTTTATCTTAAAATCCAACTATATATATACATACACTGCTCAAAAAAAATAAAGGGAACTCTTAAACAACACAATGTAACTCCAAGTCAACCACACTTCTATGAAACCAACCTGTGTGTGCTTTTCTCTGTTCTCATCCTTTCTGGCTGATGTTTTGGTCACTTTTGCATTTTGTCAGTTCTCTCACCATAGAGGTAGCATGAGGCGATGTCTACAACCCACAGAAGTTGCTCAGGTAGTGCAGCTCATCCAGGATGGCACATTAATGCGAGCTGTGGCAAGAAGGTTTGCTGTGTCTGTCAGCACAGTGTCCAGAGCATGGAGCAGATACCAGGAGACAGGCCAGTACACCAGGAGACATGGAGGGGGCCGTAGGAGGGCAACAACCCAGCAGCAGGACCACTACCTCCTCCTTTGTGCAAGGAGGAACAGGAGGAGCAGAGCCAGAGCCCTGCAAAATGACCTCCAGCAGACCACTAATATCCATGTTTCTGCTCAAACTGTCAGAAACAGACTCCATGAGGGTCACAAAAACAGGATTTCAAAAATTAGAATACTGTGTAGGAATCAGCCCAAATTTTGCAGGGCATTAATGTTTTAAACTGAGTGTGACACACTAATCATCTAATCAAACCAAAGAAGACCATCATTGATGCCCTCCATAGGATGGGGAAGCCACAAAAGGAAAAAAACTGAACTGAGACAATTGAACCAAACTGAAGCAATTTAATGACACCTGGGGAAACCTGTGCAGGTGCTTTGAATTTAGTAGATGATTAGTGTGTCACAGTCTGTTTCAAACATTCATGCCCTGCAACATTTGGGCTGATTCCTCCACAGTATTCTAATTTTTTGAAATCCTGTTTTCGTGGGTTTTATGAGCTGGAAGCCCAAATTATGTGAAAATAAACAAATAAATACTTGAAATTGTTTAAATGTTGGGCCTTGAATCTATAATCTATGAAAGTTTAAAATTTTGAATGGAATTATGGAAATTAATCAACTTTTACATGATATTCTAATTTTTTGGAATGGGTCTATATATCCGTATATATATAATTGGCTTGATCATATGCTTCTTTAAATATTCATGTTTTTATATAAAACTGGTGCTTTTACCAAATAATCCCTTTTTTAAAGAATGTAGGCTTGCAAAACAAGACGTTCTAGCTTCCTAAGCGTGCAATCAAGCATTTACATACATACACTAAAGTAAAGTCAACACAACCATTACTGCTGACCTTGGAAATGTCTGTGATGCTAAACATTGTAAATAGTCAAAGATGCATTAGAGCAGGGACAGTTATAACATTTTAAGATGCCACACACTGACTGAATTCAAGTTGTTTGGTAGGAAAATGCACTATATGGGCAAAATTGGGGCACCCATTCATTGTTTCAAGAGCATTTAAAAGTGTTTCCTGCTCTGGTTGGCGTATCTGTCCCTGTAAGGCTTTCTACTAGGTTTTGGAGTTTTGTTCTAAGCGTTTGATTGTGTTCAGTGACAAAAGTGTGACTGAGATCAGAATGTTGGTTGATCAGCACCACCTCATACACAACTTATCCCAAAAGTACTGGAGAACACAGTTCCTCTGCTCTACAATGTTGGGTGGCATTACACATGGTGCCAATAGGTTCATGTTTATCTGCTTTGAGTCCTATTCTATTGGCAAAACTTCTCTACAGGGATTTGCTGTGTGTGTGGAATTGTGCATCAGGAATGCATTCATTAGAAAAGGTGTCCACAAACTTGTGGACACATAGTGAACTCCATTTCATGCCTAACAGCATCTCTTGACTGTAATGTATTGGCTCTCGTGGCTTATTGTTTTGTATGTTGTCAGTATCTTTGTTTGTCCATCACTTAGAGAACAAAACATCTCTTTCTGGAGGAGGACTTGTTTTTAGTCCAGATTTAGCTGTTGTTCATTATGCATCAGACGGTTTGTTCTCGTTGCTGGGCTGGTAGTGTTTGGTATCTGCTGACGGGGTGTTGTGTCTGAGTCTGTTCTGTCCACCTGTCACATTGATGACTCTCTGATGCTGACATTCTTCATAGATATGCTCCGTGTTCCTGTGGGTTTGGGGAGTCAACTGTGTATATATGCGTGCATGTGTATGTGTGTAGGCAGGACCATCCATGTGGTGGCTTTTTTTTCTCTCCTCACTGAAAGTACATGATGTCACACTATTGTCGTGTTGTAGGAGGTTTGTTGTGATGAAGTGAAGCTTTGGGTTTGATGATGAGTTCTTCTGCTGTCACCTTAGCTCACATCCTATAAAAACTGTATTGTTTTGCTTTACCAGCCGTGCTGTTGGACAAGTTCCTGGATGTAGGCGACATCAGTGTTCGGCTACTCAGAATTATGCAGTTCAGCCAGATTTCGTGGATGTCTTCGTTGGCATTTTATTTGTTCCTGGTAGTCCCACAGAGTTTCAAGAGGATTCAAGTCTTGGGATTTTGGATGCCAGTCCAGGTGTGTGAATGTTCATCATGGCAGTAACATTTGGAATTGGAATTCAGAGATAGGAATGTAATGTTCCTTGGTAAGATGATGAAGTTTTATCTCTCTTTGCCCACTGTACCTTTCAGAAATTAGTTGCGAAGGACTTGTGTTGACTTCTAGAGGCAATTGTAGTATCATGCCTCCAGCCTACTCCCCTAATCATCAATATTCAATTTCCCACAATGCACCAGGAGAATGCCTGACCCATACAACCAATCCAAGACTCTCTAGGAGATCACCCTCTCTGGAGGACTAATCGGTTTCACCTGTTCCTCATTCATGGATATATAAACTCCCTAATTTCAAACATTTTTTGCGAAGTATTGCCAACTTTTACCAGTGCGTACCAGGCGATTCTCTTGTTTTCCGTGTTAAATCTTTTTCCGTGTTTTCACCCCTCCTCTGCTTTAGCGCTTTGGATTTGTTTGCTGTGCTTTTTGACTTTTTGTCTTCAAGCTCTGCCTGTTGTTGTGATCACTCTCTGGATGTCCCTTGTTTGTGTTTTGATACTTTGACCCTGGCCCATTTCTGCATTTCCCTTTGCTTGTAATAAAGTGTCACAAAGTTTTATCCCCTTGTGTCTGTCTGCCTTAATGAATTATGTCATACACAGCTTAACATTTAGTGATTTTCATTCACAAACCATGATACCCTTGCTGGCATAGCTTTAGCTGGTAACAATAGCTTCAATCTTCAAGCTTCACACATCTAGATCTCAATGAATAAAATATTCCAGTTGAAAATCTTTATTTATTACATAGTGGAATGCGTTGAGAACAAAATAACAAAAATGATCAATGTAAATCTAAATTATTACCCCTTGGAGGTCTGGATTTGGAATCATACTCAAAATCTCATACCACCCTCATGGAGTCTGTTTCTGACAGTTTGAGCAGAAACATGGATATTAGTGGTCTGCTGGAGGTCATTTTGCAGGGCTCTGGCTCTGCTCCTCATGTTCCTCCTTGCACAAAGGAGGAGGTAGCGGTCCTGCTGCTGGGTTGTTGCCCTCCTACGGCCCCCTCCATGTCTCCTGGTGTACTGGTCTGTCTCCTGGTATCTGCTCCATGCTCTGGACACTGTGCTGACAGACACAGCAAACCTTCTTGCCACAGTTTACATTGATGTGCCATCCTGGATGAGCTGCACTACCTGAGCAACTTCTGTGGGTTGTAGACATCGCCTCATGCTACCTCTATGGTGAGAGAACTGACAGAATGCAAAAGTGACCAAAACATCAGCCAGAAAGGATGAGAACAGAGAAAAGGTCTGTGGTCCTTAATTTTTTTGAGCAGTGTATAATTTTAACCTTAACATATAATTAACCTTTTCCCATAATTCACATTTTTGATCTGGCAATTACAAAAGTGTATAATAATGAAAATACAATAAATTATTCAAAATGTTAATAGTCAATATGCTTCTTTCTTAAACATCTGCTGTACCAGAGTGCACAAATTGCCAGGATGACCCTAATTTTTGTTTAAAATTAATTTATTTATTTACCATTTACTTTGGTTGTACCTGACATAATAGACAAATCAGTCCATGTATGTACTATCTGCTGTATGTTGTTAATTGCGCTGACATTTGGCACATCACAATGATTGTACTTCAGTGTCCTGTGGTCTAATTCCCATCACTTCTCCACACGCTCCAGAGATCACCTCCTCTGCTGAGTGAGAGAAAAGCCTCTCCTACATGCCTCCTGTCCTCCAAAGCCCTGCAGGGTGGACAGGACCCCTGTCAGTGCTGGAGCTGAGTTTAAACCCCTCAGAGCTCAGGGGTATCCCTCAGTACACTCTTAACTCTCAGGATCAGCACACACCCTCACACTGAGCACCCTTCCCAGCTCTACATCTAACACTCCAGGCATCACTGAGCACCATGTGTGAATGGACTTTCTCCAAACACACATGACGTCTGCTGACCTCAATAGGAGAAGACTGACAGTGAAGTTAATGTGGATTTAAATCAACACAATTCAACATGAAAAACAGATCAGCACAAACGTTCAGATATGTTTCCTGAGAAGTTTTACAAAATCGTAGTCACAAATGTCTTTTTTTGACAAAGTTAAGTGTCCTCCACACAAGACCCCACGATGTTGAGGGCTCCAGTGAGTGGAGCATCGGCCCTATGTATAGATTGTGATCAAGTCATAGAGCATGAATACATCAGGGTTTTAAACCAAGTATTAGTTTCTGAACTATTATAACATTAGAATTCTGCTGATTAAAAATGAATAGTAATGAGGAAACTGTAATAATAATAATAATAATAATAATAATAATAATAATATATGCTAGGGCAGCACGGTGGCGTAGTGGCTAGCACGTTAGCCTCTCAGCGCTGAGGTCTTGGGTTCGAGTCCCCATCTGAGCGCAGTTTCCATGTCTGCGAGGGTTTCCTCCGGGGTCTCCAGTTTCCTCCCAAAGTCCAAAAACATGCAGGTCAGGTGGATTGGCTTCTCTAAAAATTGAAAATGTGTGTGTGTGTGTGCACCCAGCATTGGATTAGCACCCTGTCCTGGGTTAGTTGAATAGTGTAATGCCCTGCCCTGCGCCCAATGAGGGGGTAGGG
>BRDA01064492.1:2500-11957 GCA_036984385.1 Crenuchus spilurus
TGTGTGTGTGTGTGTGTGTGTGTGTGTGTGTGTGTGTGTGTGAGAGAGAAGACAGTGGAAAGAGGTGAGAAGTCATGGCTGACTCTCTTGCTGAGGTTTACTCCCAGCAAGCTCACTTTCATTTGTTACACTACCTCCACACACACACTCTCTCTCACACACACACACAGTAACAGCCATCCATCCTCCCTAAGGTGATACACTCAGACATGCTGCGTTCCAAAGCTCACTTTTAACAGAGAGCTGCCAGATAAAAATCTAAGGTCAATCTAATTATACACACACACACACACACACACACACAAGCTTGATTAAAGTATCCGTCTTAGACTACAAGGACAATAGTATTGGGACATCTGCTCATTCAATTAATTCCAAAATCACATGTATTATACTGTTTCTACCACATTGTGGAACACTGCTGTGAGGATTTGATTGCATTCAACAACAAGCGATTGAGGTCAGGATGTTGGATGATCACCACCCCACCATCCCCAACTCAGCAAGTATTACGCAGAGCACCATCAATTCCAGAGAACACAGCTCCACAACTCAATGGGGGGGGGGGTGTATACTCCTCTAGCCCGTGCCTGGTATTAGATATGGTGCCAATAGGTTCTGCTCCAGAGAGTCTTATTCTATTGGCAGTTCAGGGACTAGACAAGCTGTGCATGCATTTGTGCCTCTGTGTCAGCAACGGGTGCAACTTAACACTCAAGGAAGCATCGACAAACATTTGGACATATAGTGTTTACCAGCTGTTACTGATGACCATACATCAGTGGACCAGCTTTCAATACCATCACTACACATTAACTTAAGTCAAGCTCACACTACAGGATAACTGGGCCGATTTTGAGGCCAATTTCGGGGTGATCATAACCTTCCCAGATGATTATGTAGTGTGGAGTGTCCATAACCCAATCTTTACCCCTCAGAGCTTCTCCAAGTGAAAGTGAAAGAAAACGGCTTTGCCGTCATCCGCCATGTTTGTTTACACCCAGTATGCAAGAAACCACAAGGTTTTGAGGCTCTGAGCCGGTGGTCGGGAGTGTTACTCTTAAAGTGTGTGGTGTTCCATTCAGGACAGATTGTGTAGTGTGGGGGCTTTTACGACTAACAACGATCAGCGAAATGTCGTATGGGGTGCGAGCCCGGCTTTAAACTGAAAGTAAATAACTTGTCTCTTCTTTTGTAGAGTTAGTGTTTTGGGGATGTGTTTTTCTTTGGAGACTGATATTATAATCACGTAAGACCAGAATCATCAGTTACTGAGTTGTTCCGACTCTTAAAACTTGTTCATATCGGTCACACATTTTCAAATGTTTCTTAAAATCTGACGGCCAACAAAGATTCTGTTTCCTCCAGAAATGTAAGCATACGCTTGGGGAGGTCTGTGAACACATCAGCCATTTTTTCTACATTTCCATTGTGTTCCTACATGAAGAGAAAACGGATCTCTCTACTGGCAGGCTAGTGCATCGCTAAGCTAACATCACATTAAAAAGACCCAGAATACTATTCCCTGTACAGGAAGGAGCTAAACAGATGAAGAAAGAACATCTAGATGAAGGAGGAGGATACTAAGCAGGGATGACAGCTCAGTGTGTGCTGTTAACTGCATGCATTGTGTCAGAGTGTGTGTGTTTGCGCATGCGGGCTGCGAGCGGGGTGTGGTTATTGATGGAACTCTGCTCAGTAATGCTGAGCATCATTAGCATAGCAGTCAGTAAATCACTCGCCGTTCTTTCACCCCTAACCCCGCCCACGTCCAGCCCCGGCCAATCAGCCTGAAGCTAGGTGACTGACGCCTCTGCGCGGCCAAGGGCACGAAGCGAGAGCCGAAACGCTATGCAAGGAGCATTCCTCCATCTGATTGACACGCTCTGTTTGTTTGCAATCCAGCTGAGATTTAGCTCCATTTGCAGCTCCTCCCTGCATTTGTTTTTCCTCCTCTTTGCTGCCCCCCCCATCCTCCTCCTCTGCGCACAGCACACGCATGGAGGACGTTTTCCAGCCCACTGCTGCAATATTGATTGTGGATCCTCTTCTGGCTGTAGCCCTACAACACAGATCAGCCTGACACACACACACACACACACACACACACACACACTTTGAACGAACAATTACATGCTGCTCACACCTCTATGTGGACATTCAGCCCAGAGGGAGCGCTCAAACCCAGTGTGCTGCAGCCAGTGCAGCCAAAAAGAGCAATATGATAATCATCAGTCCTGATAAATGACATTACCAAATGTTTGAGTGAGTAAATCAGGGATATTGATACTTCTAGATCTACTCTGTAACAAAAAGAAATGAAAACCAGTGTACATGAACTGCATAAACAGCATAATACGAAGTTTAGGCCTATAAAAGACGTCATTACCTATTATCAAAGGCTGACAGAATTCACAATGTTGAGCTAGCATCAGGATGTCACCCATCCCCCCATCCACAATAACAGGGATGTCATTTCTCAGAGTCCTTCATGTCTTCCTTTCACACATATGGTACCTTTTTCAGCCATCTTTTATTCCCTTAAGTGAGGAAAGACTGGGTGAGAATGGGCTGTGTGGATACAACTTAGCAAAAATATTAATATTAATTCGTTAATAGCAAAGCTAATATACGTTTCTCTCACACACAACCTCTCTCCCAGTCCTAGAGAGGCTCAACGCATTTAAAAGCACTTCAGCCTAGCAAACTCTTCATATCAAGGTGGGTAAAAAAAATTTAAAAAGCAGAAAAATAAACTAAGAAAGCAGGCCCATATAACAGCTAGCTAGCTAGCTAGCTGCTATAGCTGTGCAAACTATATTTCAAGAATATTTAAATATACAATAATGTATACCATACATATGAGCTAAAAAAGATGTAAGATAATATAGACACACTTGGTTAATGTTTTGTGATGCTACATCAATTCTCAAAAATACCCATTTTTAATGATAATTTACACGTAGTTTTCACCTCCAGCCACCAGGTGACAGTGTTGTAATTCATCTTCAGCCATTAAGACTCTTCCAATCAAACAGAAACAAAGAGCATTAGGGTGCAAAAACATTAAAACACTGCACTATTTGCTCAAAGTATCCCAAGATAAGATAATATACTGAATATTAATTCATTCATTGTATGTATGATGAACATACAAATATGTAGAGAACCAACAGTTTGATGGCAAAACAATCCTAATCATAAGGGACGCAATAGCAAAAATCTGCCTATTTTTCTTTTTATTCTAGCAGAATATTTATTTACATCTATTGGTTGGTGCTGATATGCAAGTCTTCCCAGTGCATTGACATATGAACATTGCCACAATGTTAAGGCGCATCACTACAAAGCTACTAAATATTAGAGATGCATCGATCTTGGTCCTGATGTAGTAGCTTATAATTAACTACTGTGATAAAAATTATTTTAACTATTTTAATGTAAATAATTCATTATGATCATCAGTGGGCAATATACAAGCTAAAAGTAGGACACAAATTTATTAGGAACTAGCTGCCATAATTTCAATAGATTAATAAAGAGAGATTAATTGGGCCGATTGTTGTTCTTAGATAATCAACATCAGCCTACACTTATGAGGCCAGTAAACAACAACAACAACAACAAAAACGACTCCGTTACAGGCATGTACGCAGGCAGCCGTATTAGCGTATCCGCTGTAGAACAATGTTAGAGCTCCCCCTAGTGTCAATTCTACCATTCTACAGGCATCACTGATGGAAAAATCCTCTTCATGCTAATATATTAGCATTACATATTGACCATCAGCCACCCTGCACTATAAATATCAGCATCGGCCATTGAAAAATCCAAATCGGTTGATCAATACTGATCATTTCTACATCGGATAAATAAACAATTAGCTTCCAGGACATTGTATGTGCCTTGTAAAAATCCTAAAATGTTTTCACCACATCACCCACCCATAGTGAGGAGGAGCAACTGATGGTAAGGAGAGTGTATGCTCATGGCATTCCTTTCTTTCTTGTGCCCCACACACACACACACACAGATGCAGGCAGCCATGCAGCTGTCCGTCCCGAGGCCATTCTCACAGGGCCCTCTCATTACCCCGATAACGAGAGAGTGGAAACTTCACAGTCTCGCTCCAGACACATTTTAATGCTCCACAGGCACATCCGCTCCCTCTGCCTACCCCCACACGCTTTTAAACTGCACTCTCATCCAGCCAGCAATGTGCTTCGCAAACCAGCAAAGAGCCAGAGCCATCTCTGAACGTGTCAAACGGCACAGACAATAGAGACTTTATTAAATAGCTTTAAAAAAAAATAAAATAAAACCTAGATCTCGCACCGCCACCAGCTGCTGTCACTCATCATCTCTCTATTATTCTTGCCTCATTCACCTAATCCTGCTCACAGCCACTCCGCAGCGAACCCTAATCTAACAGGCATTACAGCAGCCGCCTGTTCCTACCTCTGTACACTGCACAAGTCTGCAGAACTGCCAATACGCCGCCTGGAACGCCATTACTCCTCATGTTCCCATATGAACGTCTTGCTGCTCGCTAATTAAAGCTGTGCTGTGCTTCATTTCGAGGGCGGCTGGGGGGTTTCTCTGCCTCTCTACACAGGCTGCTGTGAAGGCCGCTCTCCTCTGATGGCTCGCCTGCGAGATCCGCTTGATTGTTGGAGCTGCTGATTGTTATGGAGCGCACATGGGCCCTGATCATTAGCGAGCTGGAAGAACCTGCACTTCTACTCACTCAGTAGCTCCTCTCCTCTATACAGCTTCATACAAACACCTTAAAACACAAGAAGGGCTCTTTGAATCAGTGCCAGAGAAGAAACACCTTCCCAATAAGATCTTAATGGAGAGCCGTTTAAAGCAATTTTCCAAACGAATATGATCCCTAATAATAAAAGGTGCCAAAAATGGGTTTCTGGAGACGTGCTACAGAAGAGCCTTCTCGATATACACTCGCTGTCTTTTTTTATGGAGGTACACATACCTTGTATTTACACATTCTCCAGTTCTACAATTACAGCCAATCACCCTGTTCTTCAATGATCAGGACCCCCCACAGAGCTATTTATGATGGACCATTCGCAGTATTGCAGCCACTCACATCAGCACAACACATCACCACCACCACATCAGTGTCACGCTGAAGAACAGGATGAAAGGAGGTTAATGTATACAGAGAAACAGATGGACTACAGTCTGTAATTGTAGAACTACAAAGTACATCTACATGGTCAGTGAAGCTAAAATGGCCAACGTGTGTAGACACAAGGTGTACCTAATGGTCAGCAAGTGCAGCAAAATCCTTACAAATGAGATTAGAGCTGGGCGATACGGCCAAAAATGTTATCACGATAATTTTTTTCTATATTGATCAATCTCGATAATTATCACGATATTAAATTTTCTAACACTGACAGTTTTAAACAACATCTTTATTAAAACATCAGACTAAATACATGAAATGTTACTATTTAAAATATTAAAATATTTATTGCCAGAACATAATATTGTAGCGTCCGGCTGGACGCGTTGAAAAGATGGACGAGAAAGATGTTTACAAGCGTCGCTTTATTGTTGAAACTTACAATGACTGCTGTCAGCCGCAGCCACTCCAACATAACAGGGTAGAGAACCAAGCTAACAGGCTAATGCTAACACACAGCGAGCCCCCCTCCTTCTCTCACAAACAGACGAGCACACAGCGACCTCGCGCTCTCTTGCCCCGCCCCACTACGCTCTCCCCCAATCACAGCTTGTCTTAAACACAACAGTGCATTTTGGTGGCGCTGGTGAGGAGGAGCTAACAAGCAGCAGTATTAGACTTCTGAACTCACTGTCAAGCCGCTTAGACGTGAAATGGAAACAAACGCTAATGCTTATTGAAATCTATAGTCCCGGCTTATCATCGCCATTGAGGGAAAAATTATTGTGAAAAAAAAAAATCGATATCGTTTTATCGCCCAACACTAATGAGAACCATTGTAATAATGAGAACCATTGTACAGTTCCTTTGAACTACTACCTTTCATCGTGGATTACCACGTAAATGTAACCCTCCGATGGACAGTACACATCCTTTAAACATCCACATTAATTGTCTGTGGCGACTGTCCACTGCAGACTTGGCAGGTCTTCCACTGAAATATTATGCTGGGAATCAAAGGTGGTCCTAAGGCTCTAAAGAACCCTTGTGGCACTATTATTTTTAAGAGTCTACTGAAACCCCTTCTATCAGCTGTGCAAGCGAGCTCAGAGATGTAAAAACCCCTGATATTATGCTTGCTCTGGCCACCGCTTGGCATTTAAATGCCATTTGCGGCAGCAAAACAGTTCACACCTAATTACAGCGGGCAGGCAACTGTAGCGGCCAGCCTCTCTGCTCGAACGTGGAGAGAAGGGCCATGGCCGAACGCCCTTTCAACTTCCCGCATCGCTAAAAAGAGAGCTCACCTTTTAAATACTAAATTGGCCCACTGCTCAGAACATCTCAGCAAGGGTTCCCCCGACTTCTGAGCAGCCAGCCGGAGCCCCCACTCTTCAAACACTCTGCCATCGGGCTGCCCTAACGCCACGCATGCTCGCCATAATCAATTGGCCTTTGTACATGTGATCTACCTTTGCTTTGGTGCTCGTACACACAGGCCGAGAAAAGCCCCACAGCCTCTGGTGGGACTTTGATTAGATGATGTGGTTTTAAGCTCTGAAAATGTTCTGGAATCAGCAAATATTCTGTTAAAAACAACTTTAAGTGCTGTGTGACAAACGTGTTGGAGCATTTAACTGATTTCAAGTCTTCAAAATAGTACGTTTAACCAAACCGACTGGAAATTGTTCAATTTTTGAGCATGTTAACCTCCTGGAGTCGGATGTTTTAAACCCTCTGATGTTTTGGGACATGCATTGACTTTTTGTTTACTATTATTATTATTTTTTTTTTACTTTTACAAATTACACCCATCTAAAAATTTTTCCCCCCAAAGTGTTACACAGGCTTTTGTTCAGCACAAACTCAGCAACAACAGTGTCAAAACAGTAAGAGTGTCATAAATCTATATTTTGATTAAATCTGCTCTAAACTTTTCTTGCCAATTTTTTGAGCTCAGAACTGAACAAACAGAGGTGTCGGCTACACACTGCTCATTACAGTTTTTAGAAATTTTATGTGGTTTTATTTCTAAAGCTTAACTGAGTTTTACTCACTCAGTGGTTCCTAGATCGAATATTTATGAGTGTGAGGTGAGAAGTCTTTTGCTCAGGATGACCTCAGGTGTGAGGTCTTTGTTCAATACACATTCCACAGCCACTGGAACCCACCAATGCAATGTCTTGAATTAACAAGTCATTATCATATGAATGAGAGATCGACTCAATTTGGCGGGAAAATATGCACAGCTGTTGGATTCGCTTCGACTTGCTCTCACAAACGTGTCTCTGCTTGTTTAAGCTCCTCTCACAAATATCAAAGTATATTTTGATTCAAACCTCACGTGTTTTTGCAAAATTTGGTTAATATGCAGCCGGATGGCGAGCCGACTCCAGAAGGTTAAATATCAGTCGATGTTATCATTTATTAGGTATTGCAATCCCTTAAAACTCAGGCCTAATATGTTTTGTGATATGGATTCTGAAAAAAACACATCAGTACTCATTTTAATTAAGTGTACATGTAAACATTGGTGGTCTTCAGCCATTTGACTCTTACACTCCAATAGCAATAAGGACATTTTCCAAAAAATTAGATGGCAATGCATTACGTTATGGAATTACAATATCACAATATATTGAATCATACCTCCAGTATCGTGACGCATATTGTATCTTGTTCGTACACAGCTCTAGTACTGGTAACTCTCAAAAAAATGCATCACTTCAATGATACTGTATTTGAAACACAAGAGAAATAAGCCAAAAATGTACTGTGGAGTGTTTAAAGGCAGGCGCCAATCAGTAAATTCATTTTACAGTCTAATACCTGGCTGGATTATCAGACCATATGTATGCATACACACACAACCCTACACACCTTCAAAGATAACACAGAACGACATTCATCTTATCTGCATGACTGCATCTCTTCATAAGTGAGGAAAAAAGAGAAGGAGACTCTGCCTGTCTCACTTAAAGCACAGAGAGAAATCAATCACGTCTGAATTCATTAGAATTCCTTCCAGTGGGTTTCCCAGCTGTCTCTCTTTCTCTCTCTGCATCTCTGGGTTTGGGAAAGGCTGCGGCTCATCTCCTGTATAGAGGGGGGGATAAATCACCATGGCGATGTCACCTGATGAAGGGCACTCAGTCAGGCCCGGCTCTCTGCTCTTCCATCTCCAGCAGTCAGCCTACTCATCCTCATCAATGCACTATTAATGAGAGTCTCCTTCAGTCAGCATCTCCCAGCACACACACACACACACACTCACACACACTCACAATGCCTCAATATAGTCGTTCTAGGCTGATTAAGCTAACTGTTACTACATTTTTGCATTTCAATCTCACTATAAAGTATATGAACTGCTACGTGTATAGCGCTGCATACATTTGTCACTTGGCATTCACTTCTATGGAGACTGGTGATGTTTGAGTGCAGAGGACTTTGGGAGGAGATTGTGCATTATTGATGTTTTTAGATGTAATCTATAGTTAATTTGAATAGCCAAATTATTTTTAAACTGTCTGCACTAACGAGGCTGGTAAACAAAACATGCATTTTACAGGCACATCTGCAGGCAGCCTAGTCATTGTGATTATTATTGATTTATCATCAGATGCTTATATTTAGTCACTTAAAATAGTAACAAACCGTAGTGATAAAAGTCTTACTAAAGGATTCTGATTACTGAACAAGCAACAGATGTAATAAAATCAGAAGCATCATGTGACCAAATCGCATGGCTGGCTCAAGATGCCACAGCATGAAAACAGTCATGTTAAGCATTCCAGGTCAACTTTTACCCAAATTCATTATTTAAACCTCATGATAGGAGTTAAGTAAAGGATCAATGAAATTTAATGTAGAAATCCTATTTCTACATTAGTAAAAGTAGTGATGTGGGAGGGGCGAGACACCAGGGAGGAAGCCACACAATGCAGCCGGACCTGCCAACACTGCCTCCAACAAGAAATGGAGCCTCACACCTGCTTTTTGTTGTAAATATTTGCATCCAGCTTCGTCCATCTCAATAAAAATCTACATTTTTACCATCAAATGTTCACATTTATGATAAAAGGCTTCATAGAGCATATTTGTGTTTAGACAAAAACAATATTTTTGTAGATACTCGTTTGATATTTTTGTGATAATACAGTGAAAAATAGTCAACATACAGTGGTAACCCTACTTATGAGTTTAAACTGTGCAGGAGCCGAGCTCGTTAGCTGGTTTGCTCGTTAGCTGGATGCATTTTCCCCATAAGAATACATGTAAAACTGATTAATCCGTGTCAGCCCG
>BRDA01064496.1:0-18238 GCA_036984385.1 Crenuchus spilurus
CACCTGGTGTGTCCCCTCAGCCCCATAGTGCTTACTACAGTGGCATGGCAGGCCCTCAGCACCCATTCTATAACAGGGTGAGTGTTCTAGCGCAATATCTGTTGTTTCTATACTAAAGACAATAGACTAGAGCCAGCCTTGGTGTGGTTATATTTTCATAATGTTCAGTTGGAATAGCAAAATAGGATCAGGTTTCTGTCTATTATAATTGATCACAGATAAGTTCAGCTGATCCAGTCAAAGCTGTCTGTTTGATATTTTAAGGTATTTACGTTTATGGCTGCCGTGGATCTTTTGGGGCACCAGAAAGATGGAATTATTTGGTTTGGTTCATTTTTGACTGACAGTGATAAACATTTGGTTTGGATGTTTTAGCTGTGTTTTCTATACACCTTTTGAGTAACGTTACCAGCCACAGTCTGCCCTTATGATGGATGAGGGACATCTTGTGAATGTGTTCACTCTTTGAAGAGCTCCCAATATATTTTCCCTCCTATCCAGAAGCAGTTTTTTATTTATCATCTCCCTGACAATCTGGCATTTTCAGATTTCTTTGTATCATTTCCATTTAAGTCTTAAGTTCTTGGTCCTACAGAAAATCATTTCAGACTTGTCACAGAAGTGTTTAGGCTCATCAAAAAGTCCACACTTGTGATTTTGTTTTCAATCTTTTCTAGTGTCCTGTTGCATCCTATTTCTCAATTGTGCGAAAACACTAATTGCACACTCAGCATGACCTACAACAAATGCCACATTAAAGTTATAATTCAGTGTGTTTGCAGTTTTCATGCTGTTTTGAAAATAATGAAGAAGATCACAACATTGTAAGATTGTCAGTATCTGCCACAAATATCTAAATTGCTATGATCTTATCGAGTACTTGCATACATTGGAAATATTACACACGTGTAGTGTGTAAAGTTATTACACACTTAAACAAAGCCACATACTCTAAGTGTGGACATTGGGATGGGCCGTCATCATTTTGCTTTTCAATTTTGTTTCATTTTCATTTGTTAAATTTGTTTTCTTCTCCCAAACTCCATCTCCCAGCCTTATTTCCCTCACCATGTTTACGTACTGCCCCGGCAGTACACTGGCAGCTCCCATCCCGTCCACGTCCCTGCACCTCCACGCCCACTCATTAAAGCAGGGTATTCCAGGGACCCTAACACTGCATTTGTAAGTACTGAAGACCAGACATAGTGCCTTAGACATACCCTGATGTTTTATTTTCATGCAAACTGACATGCTTTTTGTCCACAGCTTACTCTTTGCTCTTCCAGCAGGTCTGCTTGTTAAGCTGATAGTTAATTTGGCTCTGAGAATTTTTGTTCCATATATGAAGTAATGTTAGCCATCACTTAATGTATCCATATTTATAGTCATATGCCTTTTAGTATAGCAGATTAGGAAGAATTGTCTCAAATATTACAGTTGTTTTAAACCAAACCCCTTGGACTATGTACTACAGTGAGGGCTGGGTTTCCCTAAAGCATCTTAGCAGAAACGTAATTGTTAAATGGCGGGAGAGCATTAAGCTGAACTCTCTTTCTGGCACTTAAGCTGTTTTTAGTACTGCGATAATGATAGAAAACTGGCCTCAGCATGGAATGTGACATTTTGTAACATTTAAACATTTAAGCTTGTTGCTTTATTGTGTGTATGCATTTGCATGTATTTGTGTGTGTGTGTATTAGCAGACCATTAGGACTTAACTGTCTTCACACACACACACACACACGCACGCACACACACACACACACACGCACACACACACACACACACACGCACACACACACACACACGTTGCCAGTGACATCAACCACCAGCTGTTTAATGCTTACTGGAGCCCTTAGTGGTAGAGAAGCTCCACCTGCTGCAGCGAAAGACTTACCTGCTCCCCTGATACACTTTTCTCCTCTTTTTATGACTTGAGTATGC
Organism: Crenuchus spilurus; assembly: GCA_036984385.1. Taxonomy (NCBI): domain Eukaryota; kingdom Metazoa; phylum Chordata; class Actinopteri; order Characiformes; family Crenuchidae; genus Crenuchus; species Crenuchus spilurus. Next base: position 1,945 of record BRDA01064496.1, read on the forward strand.
ATCCCTCACGTTCTCCACCTCCTCTGTTTCTTCCCTCTTCTCCCTGTGTCTCTTTTGCACAGTTTAAGGTAGCATCTTTGAAAAAGAAGCAGGTACTGAAATCCCTCTAGACTTACCTTGTTCATGCTGCCCTTCTTTCTAAAAGAACTCTCTTTCAAACTCTTCTTTCTCGCACAGACACATTTAGAAAAGTACATATCCTTCATGTGCACTGAACTGTCACATCCCAGCATGCCCTGTGGGAACAGTAGTTGGTGACCTGATCACAGTGGGGAAGGAGGAACAAGGGTACTAAAGTTAAAAGTATAGTTAATAGTTATTTTACCTATAAGAACTGGTTGTAGTTTATTTGTAGCTGTTTTAGATATACATATTTGAAGCTGACAGCAGCACTCCTTCCCCTCAGACATTCTGTCCTCTGCCTTACCAAAAAGATCTTCCTGACTGATATCTCTTGAGATATCACTGTCTTTCCCTAACGCCGCCCTGCTACCCTTAAGTTCCCAGGAAGCTGTTTCAATGATGCTTTTTTAAAATGAAGCCATTGAAAGGGCAGACTTTCACACTACATGGCCTGAACTCCTAACTCTTGGAGTATTCTGTCAGAAAAGGTGGAGTACTTCAGGGTGTAGGATATGGGCTGTGCTCGTTTCCTCTAAAAGAACATAGTTCACATAATGTAGAGTAAATAGTGTTAAGCTATAGATTTTTTTAGACTTTCCCTTTCACATAGACTTCGGTTCATTAATTTAGTGACCACTGACAACCTTCTTTCACATTTTTTCAATAACCATACATCACATTATGGTGTAGTATGATGTAACTAGTGTAAGGTGTTCACTGCCACTTTGAAATTCATACTTTTTCTGCAAGCCATCATTTTTCTGTGACACCACTTAAATGTAAGGACTTTTATGTCCTGTAGATAGCTTTGAACTGTACTAACAGCATGATTTTTTTACTCAATTTGCTTTGCCTCGTCCAGACGATAAATGTGAATGTGGTAACAATGCTCAAGAGCTAATTATTTTTCTTGGACCTGTATGTTGTGTGTTAGGGCTCTGCTTCTGTAGTATCCGGCACTCCATCTGTGCTTCTCAGCTCCATGAACACAGATATGGTGTGTGAGCGTCTCCGAGTAATGGATGGTATCGACCAGAGTATGCTGGCCCAGTACACTGCCACCATCAAGAAGGTATGTATTGAGAAATATAGACGTTTCTGAAAGAAAAAATATAATGATAGATATACTGCTCTAAATACCCATTTGCACTGTCTCAGGCCAATGTCAATGGACGAGTTCTGTCCCAGTGTAACCTGGATGAGCTGAAGAAAGAGATGAGCATGAACTTTGGAGACTGGCAGCTCTTTAGGGGATCTGTAAGTGCATTTCCTGAGCTGTTTGCACAGTTGACTGATTTTTGTGGAGCTTGAAAAATGCAGATTTTTATACTGTGTATTCACACTTGATTCTTTGTAAAATTAGCATTGTTCCTGTTTCTCTGCAGACTGTTTATGTAATGCAGTTTTAACAAAAATAAAACCCTGAATGTTATAATAATCAAATAATAAAATCAAATAATAAAATCAAATTCCAGCTACTTCAAACATTGTTTCTGATTGTGCTGCAAGAGTTTGACATTTATGACCTTTAGCTATTGCTATTATCAAGAGAGATTTACAATTTCAGTCATGTTTTCAGTCACATTTGCACATTTGTAGGTGAATGTATTGTTAGGAGTCTTTCTAAAGGGCTCTTATTTGTATAGTGTGGTATACTTGCCCAATCTAGGGAACCCGTTTGCCATGTGAGGCAGCATTGTTACCCTGTACATTATGCCAACTGCTCAAAATGGCATGTTGTGGTGACAAGCTGTAAGTGTTGGGATGGTAGTGTTCTAATGACTGCTATGTGTATGTAGGTGATGGAGATGCGTCATGTGGAGAGCCAGGTTCTGCAAGAAGAGGCCCCCAGTGAGCAGGGCAGCAACATTGCGGGTCATGGGGAGCCTGTCAGGCATCGTGGACCTTCAGGCCATGGAGGACCTGGTAATGCAGAAACCTCACCCATGTACAACTTCAACCTAAGCTTTGAGGAGCTCTCCAATGTGGGCCTTGATGAACAACCCAGGCATTCTAACCCTCCATGGATGGTGAGTGTTTTGTTAACTTTTGAAGCTCTTTTTTGTCATCAATGTCTGATCAGATCCTCATAATGACTCTTGGTCTCAGCAGAACACTACACATCGTACCTCCAGTATGTCTAGCCTGAATTCTCAGGAGTCTTCGAATGACATCTGCAAGCTAACTGACAAACAGCAGGCAGAGTACCGAAATGCCTACCAAGAGTACATCTCCTCAATGGCACAGCTTGAGGCTGGAGGCAGTGGGGCAGAGAAGCCTGTGCAGCCTCATCCAGGCCAGTTTATGCACTCCAACTCTGATGACAAGAACAAGGATGGAGGTGATCAAGATGGACGCAAGTCTTACTCCAAACGAAGTGGTGGGAAGCCAGCAGTGGATGCAACTGATTTTGCTTCAACTGAGGCTGCCACTCTTGACCCCATCAGTGAGGAGGATGAGAAGGTAGACCACGGCTCCTCCAAATCCCTGCTGTCACGAAAGACCTCTGGTGAGAAGGTAGGGCTCTTCCAGAGTGCTGACCTGAAGCTGAAGGCTGCAGGTGGTCTACGCTACCAGAAACTGACTAGCGATGATGAAGAGTCAGAAGAGTCAGACAATGCCCCACTTCTGAAGGATGGGAAGAAACCAGAACCCAAACACACTGAGAGTGAAGAGCGATCTCTGGCTAAAGGTAAGGAGTACCTCTCAGATGGCATGCTGGATAAGAAGGACTCCTCTGACTCCGGAGTCCGATCTAACGAAAGCTCGCCCAACCACTCCCTGCAAGATGAGGAAGCTGATCTGTCACAGTCTGAACGGACAAACCTGATCGAGCTTGATGAAGAGAGCCTTGCCCGCAAGAGAGGTCTGCCTAGCAGCCTGAGTGGCTTGCAGGACCCGGCAGTTGCACGCATGTCCATCTGCTCAGAGGATCAGTGTAGCCTCTTGGCCAGTAGCCCTGAGGAAAGCTGGCCTTCCTCCAAAAATTATAACCTCAATCGCACACCAAGCAACACCACCCTCAACAACAACACCAATGCTCAGCAAGGGAACCGTCCACGCCAGCCTGCCGATAGCTCAAACACCACCTCTTCCAACAGCACCGGCAGTGAGGTCATTGTAGCTCCTGGTTCCAGCACCAACACCTCCACATCCACTACCCACAACGAGAATGTCCGAGTAGTGCACCTGAAGAGAGGTCTGCACCCTGGAGATCCACCTGAGATCTGCACCGTGACCTCAGAAACGGTCACTTTTGGGGAAGAGCGTGAGAGCATTCTGTGAAAACCTGCACCCTAGTGCTGACCCTGGAAGAGTCCTTTGGTTTAGATGTTTGATGTTGTGGTGCATGCTCAGTGAAATTGCTATTCTGATGGTTCAGTGAGTTCATTGTATTTCAGTGTTGATTAGTTGTAGTTTGCCCACTGTAGTTTACTGCCAGCAATGCTGCCTACATCCTCATTTGTGACGAGTGATCCCTTGTCCTTGTTAGTCACCTTTTAATGTCAACTGATGTTCAAGTCAAATGTCTTATTTAATAATGACCCAATTTCTGTGAAGTACATCAAGTACATGCACATCAACAGTATTACTGCTTCTGTTTCTTATCGTTTTGGATGTTTTGAATTGGCCAAGCTGAACATGTGCTGCCATGCAGTCTCCTAATATATATATATATATATATTTGGTTGGAGTTTTTGGCATATATTTGTACATCAGTTAAACTAAAAATGTAAAGCCCTCTGATTTTAACCTGATCCTTAAAGAGACATTGCAAGTATGGTGAGCCTGTGCAAAATTAGGGTCCAAATTATCTCAACTCTCAGCACATCATACTTATTGCTAGCCAAGTTGTGGGATGTTGTGGAATTGTCAGTTGCATGTTTTCTGCCTTCCTGTCGTAGAACAAATTTCTTAAACTGTCTAAGCTCAGGACCCAAGTAAAAATGGTGGCTAAAGTTGTTTTGAATAAAATTACTAAAGATTAGTATACAGTTGGCCTATCTGTTTATTCTTTAAATTTATGATGAATCACATAGCCAAGGCCTACGTTTGGATCCTGAACTTCAGTTTAAGAACCCTGAAGTAGAAGATTAGTAGCAGTAAGCATGTAGAGCAGTGACATGCATGTGTCTGACTGCATTAATGTGTGAAACAGCGCTAGAATTTGCATGCACTGTGCTCGCTCTTATGTGTACTTGTGATAACTGCCTCAGACAGGAAATCTGGATGTGAACAACATGAAGTAAAATAAACCAAACACAAATGACATCTGTGCTTTATGGATTTTTTTCTGAATGAAAAGCTGTGACCATTATTTCAGGTTATTTGCAACAATAAAATTTTTATTTCTTGTTAGTTGAGAAGGGTTCACTGAATGAACCCATTTCAAAATCTAGGCATCTAAGCCAAACACCATTGTTTGAAAGAGATATATGGTATGTTTAACATTGTTTAGTGTTTTCACAGTGAACCCCTGTAACCTTTACAAACACAGATCTGATCAGTTACACAAGGGCTCCCATCAGTTGTGAGTTAATGATTGAAAAACATCCTAAAGAACTACGGTTTATTTTCCTCATCACAGGCCTCTGAATTGAGAATGCTTGTCTACCCCAGTGGTTGTCTGTTGCTTCCAGTAGTCTCAAGTTCCACCTGTGGACATTATACAGTGCAGAGAGGCTTTCAGCTCTGGTATTGGAGGGCCAGAACAGTTTGGTCATTTCCCTGATTCATATCGTGTTAATTAAAATTAAACTGCAGGATTTATAGCCCTGTGGCAAAACAAAGACACGCCCAGTTTCATAGTCTGCTTCATATTTATTATATAAAAGTGTCATTTACATCATTTTTATAAAATTACTTTATAGCACTGCAAATTCACATTCCAGCTGAAAGGAAAAAAAGATGAATTTACTTCACAGCACTCACAGTGCAAGATGAACTGATTTTAAAGCCTTTCATCCATGTGCACCATTTCAGTTTTCTCAATCTTGGTTCTGCAAATTTCAGTGTTTTTCCTGCTCCACGTTCAACTCATAAGCTCAATAAGACTTTCATGAGGTTACAGGTTTGGTGGAACAAGGTAAATACAAAAAAGTGCAGTATGGTAGGGACTCCCGGGAAAGGTTGAGAAAGACTGACTGAAGCTACACAGCACAGGGCAGCTCTCCAGGCTCCTGAAGGGCCACACCACTAGCTGATTAGTGTTCTCACTAAACCAGGGCTGTAGTGTAATCACACACTCTAGACTTAAACAAAAACAAAAAAGGCATTTTAATTGATACATTTTCCCCATTTTGCTTTGTTCTCTATTAGTCAGTCCAGTAACAAAATCTTCCTTTGGAAGAAAGAACTGTACAGCCTGTAGATAAATATAAAAATCACACAATGTTTTATCTCCATTTGAGGGAAATCCATGTCATTCAAGATGAAGTCCAGACAAAGGACACAGAGGAATAACAAAAAAGGTCCTGTTTTTGCTCCATGACCGAAACACCTGCAGAGAGAGAGAGAGGGAGGGAGGCGTGTTTAGTTAAGGCAGAAGGACAGGGATCTGGACAGACTGGCGCCAGACAGGAAGCCGCCGTGCTCTGAGGTTTTTCAGACTTTTAACCCAACAGCAAATACCCGGCATCAAGGAGAACAAACTGACACTGATGTTTCTACCATTATTAAACAGCTCTCTATAACCTACACAGAAAATAACATTGTGTGCAAATTATAATCCCGTCACAGTAAATGTACAGTAAACTACATACTGTATATGAACTAAAAGTTGTGCCTTACCAGTTCAGCGAGGGATCATCATGTGGTCATCTGAGGTCACATCTCTCATGTAGTTGCTGTACTGTAACAAACAAGAAAAAAGGAACTGATTTATATCAAGAGGGTATCTCCATATAATACTGGCCTACAGTCTAGCAGAGGTTTAGACACTTCTCATTGTAGTTTTCTTCTGTTACCTAACTCTTACAAAAAGTTCCATGAACTACTGTCATAGTAGTGTCAAGAACTGTTCTGTGAAACAAAAAAAAAAACCCAGTAAAACATTACCAATGTTACAATAAAAAAAAAGAAAGAAAGATGGATTTTTTGGCATTGCTATGATAGTAGTGCCACTATAGTTCTTTGTAGGGGCAGTAGCTAAACAAAACATTCTTATGTTAACATATGGGTACCTTATGGTTTGTTGTTTGAAAACCATCCCATAACATCCTAGGAATGTTTAATTTAAGTTAACATCTTTAGAATCATTCCCAGAACATTTAAAATGAAACGTTATCCTGCTTAAAAGATGCCTTCATGTCTTGCTGCCTACGTAGGTGCCTTAGATGTCAGCACTGAGAAAGACATTTGTAAATATTTCACTTTTAAAACATTCAGTAAACATCAATACACTGCCAAAATACTGACACTTTGCTGATAGTTGTTGGTGCATCTTCAAAAACTAACCAGTTATAAAATGCCACCTTTTATGTAAACATTGCCTGTCTTAAAGAAATGCCACCTACAGTACTTAGGTTGTATTCTGAGGCAAGGAGGCATGACGTCTTGAACAAATCTAGTGCTTTTAAAGGATTAAACGTTTAAAACTGGTCATTTTTGAAGAAACACGGAGTTGGCAGTATTTAGGTAGTGTATTGATGTCTACTGAATGTTTTAAACGGAATTCGGTTGCAAATGACTTTATCTCAGTGCTGACGTCTAAGGCACCTACTTGGCAGATATCAAGGCTTCTGCCTTCAAGTTTGAGTCACAGCCAGATTTGGACCCGACTTCCTGTCTCAGACGGCCGATAACACGTTCAGGTAGGTTTGCCTAATAGAAATGTTACAGAAACGTCAGAAGAAAGTTATCTAAACGTTAAACTGCTTAAACCGACGGCTTGTGATCCTGACATTACACTTACCTTAATCGAACTTTACAGTAATATAAACAGCGCTTAATTCAAATGTTACCAAAACGTTAGGAAACAATGCACAACTAAACAAGAACGTTAGACGTGGCACATCAAAACAATTAGAACATTGCGAAAACGTTCATTTGTATTAAAAACTTCATTTACAAAAGGTAAACAGTCATATAATATATTAATTACGCGTAAAGTGACATTTTAGGGCTTTTAAAATGTCGATCAGTAAGACGTACAGCTCATGAAATTATCCAGAATCTAAATGATTAGATTTCATTTGGAGTTGAGTACACTACCATTCAAACAGTATCAACATTAAAACAAAAATAAAGCTTCAAATATGTGACGTAATTAATATAGAATATGACAAAAACTAACGTTTTCAAGGTTATCAAATAAAGAAATAAAATTAAAACATAAAGTTTGTTCATTTTTGGAGATGCTTTAAATAATTAAATAAAACTTTTTTGGAAAACCAGGATAAAAGATACGTTTACAGAACGTTCCGGAAACGTTAAGGTAGACAGCTAGATCTAGACGTTTAGACATTTGACAGTACAGACGTTTGTGTGTAGACGTTTAACTGACTGGACTCTCTTAGTTCAGTAAAGCTGAAGTTGATCATATCTGTTCCACCTTAAATGGGGCAGCAGTTACATTCTGGCACTTCCTTTAAGGTGGAATGACAAGTAAGCGGGCACTTAAGCTGGAAGTGACTTGTGGCAGAGTGAAACAGGCTCTTTTACCTGCTCGTTGGCAGCATCGAGAGTAATCACTGTTGTCTCTGGAACGACGGAGGCCGAGCTGGAGTCCAGAGCTGTCTGCAGGTCCAGGATGTAATCGATGACATGCTGCAGGATCTCCATCTTGCTAACGCTACGGTTCTGCGGCAGGCTGGGTACCAGCTCCTTCAGCCGGCTGTAGCAGTCGTTCATGTTGCACATCAGCCCGAGCGGCTCTTCCACACCGCCTTTACCCCTCCAGACCCCCAGCTCGCGCTCCGGTGTGTGAGTCCTCCTCAGCGGCAGCACCGGACTGATCGCCTTCATAGTCAGCTGGTCGTGAAGCGGTTTCCTTCACTTAGACTTAAGACGGATCCACGAAACAGAAAAAAGCACTCACACTGAAGCTTGTTGTCATTTGCGTTTTGCACAGAGTGAGAGCGCGCACCTCTTTATTATACAGGATAATGCATGACGCGGATTGGTCGATGTATTCGTGTCAATCAGCGGCTAAACGCAACGCGATTGGGTGCTGATATCCCGCCCACTTGGTCTGCATTCTTCCCTCGTGGTGAAGCTGGATCGAGTCCAAGCATCTGTGCAGGCCGGAGGCGTACATGTACACACTAGCGCACCACCACCACGTCAGTATCACTACAGTCCTGGACACACAAATAATATCTTCTCTGTGTGGTCCTGATGATTGAACAACTGAGTGAAATGAGGCTAACAAAGTATATAAAGAAACAGATAGACTACAGTCTAATTGTAGAACTACAATGTGCACCTACAAAATAAAGGACTGTACATAATAAAACTAAAATAATACTAATAAAAATCTCATACGTTTCCTTATAACTTTTTATTAATTTATTTATAATTTATTGATCAAAAAATCAATAGGATATAGATGTAGTCTAGTGACACATTCTCTGAAGATAAATATTCTGGCATAATTGTTTAGGAAAAAAGTTCTGATGGTGTTTCTCAGCTCAATTCTTGTCCTGTTGTACTATTACAACAACAACAACTACTACTACTACTACTACTATTAGTATTTCTACTAGTGCTATTACTACTACTACTATTGCTATTATTACAACTATTACTATTACTACTACTATTAGTACTTCTACTAGTACTATTACTACTACTACTATTAGTACTTCTACTAATACTATTTCAACTACTACTACTGCTATTACTACTACTACTACTACTAGTACTTCTACTAGTACTAGTACTATTACCACTTCTACTACTATTACTACTACTACTATTAGTATTTCTACTAGTACTATTACTACTACTACTACTACTATTACTACTACTAGTATTAGTACTATTACTGCTATTACTATTATTATTATTACTAGTACTTCTACTACTACTACTACTATTACTACAACTATTACTATTTCTACTACTACTACTACTACTACTACTACTACTACTAATAATAATAATAATAATAATAATAATTATTATTATTATTAGTATTAGTAGTAGTAGTAATAGTAGTAGTGCTATTTGTAATGTACTTTTCTATTTCCCAATGTGCAGGATAGTATACATACAAGCAGCTTAATTAAGCAGCACATTAAGTGCAAAACAGTACTGTAACAGAATGGCACCATTACAACAAGTTAGTTCACTAAAAGTTTTTCCTCCACGATCAGTTGTGAGTGGTATTATTGAAAAGTGAAAGTGTTTAGGAACCACAAAAATTCAGCCACAAAGTGGTAGACCATGTAAAGTTACAGAGTGAGGTTGCTTCATTATGTGCTTCCAGCTTTGTGGGACCAGTTTGTGGAAGGCCCTGTTATGTTCCAGCGTGACTGTGCCCCTGTACACAAAGCAAAGTCTATAAAGCCATAGTTGGGTGAGTTTAGTGTGGAAGAACTTGACTGGCCTGTACAGAGCCCTGACCTCAACCCAACTGTAATTTAAAGCCAGTGAATTTAAAATAACATATAGTAGAAGCTCCCGTAGGTGTAATGTGCAGGTGTCTTAATACTTTCATCCACACAGTATATTTACAGCTAAAACTCAATTGCAAACATCAAGAAGCCTCAAATGAGAAAATGCAGCAACTGCCACAAAAAGCAAAGTAAACAAAAAAAGTAACACCAACTTTTACTCTTCCTAGATGCTTGTTACTGTATATCCATTATTGTTACGAATGGATAAACAGCAGTTATTGTAATTATTTATATGTAATTAACTCTTCATAATTTTATATTATATATGAAGGTGATTACAGGAGTCAGAATTTCAAACTTTGATGAGCTACTCAGTCCTTCATCTGGAGCTAATTTTATTTTGCCCCCATAAATGATTGTTTTTTTTCTCAATTAAAATGTATTATAGGTCACATTGAGATTAGAAAAGAATGAGAATTGATTAATCTTGGTCTCATTTTTAAATCACAGGGGTGTGCATACTTTTTATATCCACTGTATGAAGGTATTAAAGTCAAATCTGATGTCTGAGTTTTGGTTCATGTCCAAAGGACAAATAGAATTGTGTCTGTTGTCATGATGCAAGGTGTTGGTATGTGTTTTTCTGACCTTTTCTTCCTGAGATGTTGGAAAACAAAAGAAAAACATCTAACTTTACATGACTGAATGGCATCCCCTGGACCATCACACGGAACTCAAGAGTCTCTCTGACTCTCTGCCCTTTATTGTTGCACATGAGCCATGTGGAGTAGAGTTTCAGGATAATGGCCTTCTCTCAGCTGTAAAAAGAACACATCATGCTCCTCAAGTAGGGACAGTGTTAGTGTTGCAGGGTTGCCAGATGCCTCAGATCAATCATACCTTGAGGAAAACCCCCTATTTCCTCTACATTTCTTTTTGATTGAAAAATGATTAATTGCGCCAGACAGAAAGACCTTGCTGGACATTAATGGCTGCCAATAGAGAGATCAAATAAATCCCTCCAGCAAACCTGCAATTCTTGTGGTCAAGTAACATTTTAATGTGGCTTTCAGCAAATTTCCTGTAAGTATTGACTTAATCTTGAGATTTAATCTAAAATTCAATCATAAATTAAAGGATTTTTGAGGATATCAAATGATATCTTGTACTCAATTTATACCATTTAACTTGTATTATTATCTTTTATAGTTGTACTTAGAATCAGTTTCTTACATATCGTAGTTGTGACTAAGCAGCCAGTCAAAGTTAGAGGAAACAATGAGATAAAGAATTTGTATTGGTGCAGAAATGCAGACAAAATATTCAGATAACAGAAAAATATGCATATAAGAGACAAAAGACATGCAGTGGGCATTGTCAATATTTGTATTCAAAGTGAGTTGTACAGGACTTTTACAGCTGATGTATGATGCATCTAATCAGTGGTGTGTTCTCTATTGTTCTGCTCTATAACAAGTTTCAGTATGTTTTAAAATCTGGATGATATACGCAGTTCAGAATTCAGTATGGAAGCATTTAGTTATATTGGCCCACCAACATGGAATTTCTTGCAAAAGTGCAAAAGTTTTAATTTGTGTTTATTTTATCCTTTTAACTTTCACCTTATCTGCTGTCTGTTGTTCACATGTTTTAAAAAAATGCATTTTTTAAAAATAAATTAGATTTAGATTAGATGCAACTTTATTGTTATTGCACATGTCACATGTACAAAGCGACGAAATGCAGATAGCATCTAACCAGAAGTGCATTAGTAGTGGATTAATACCTGTGGTACAGTTTATACAGGTTCAAAAATGAGCTACAACTATGAGTTAAAGATTATGTTACAAGTGGATCCAGGTATGTACAGATTATAACACTACGGCTCTAATATACAGATAAGACTATGATACAGACGGTATGATGTCAGTTTTGGGTATGTACAGATTATAATATGTATAAATAAACTATAGCAATGGTACAGTATGAAATAAGTATATGTATAATTGTTGCAGTATAGTTAATACAGGATGACATTTATTAACAGTTTGTACAGTGTGGTAAAGTGAAAAAGTCCAGACCATTTACTTCTGGAGGGGATGTAGGAATAGGGAGCCAGGGCCTTGGGGGGCAGAGTTCAGCAGTGAGACAGCTGTGGGGAAAAAGCTATTCCTGAACCTTGTTGTTTTTGTAAATAAATAACTATTAACAACAACAACAACAACAACAACAACAATTATTATAATAATAATCCATCTTCATAACCACTTAATCAATTTCAGGGTTGCAATTAATAATAATAATAATAATAATAATAATAATAATAATAATAAAGAAGAAGAAGAATACAATTGTTTGTTGATGAAGTAAACATTACTTCATTGCACTCTCAGTCTTTCCCTTGTGTCTGCTTGTGTTCACTTTCTAAGAGTCTTATTAACTTCAGTACAGCAGCTGGCAGGTGTGACAGGCTGTTACACATCTGTAACTCCAACATATCAAATCCCACTGACACTGCTGGCCTCCCTCACTCGTTTGCAGTGTGAGAGATGCCTCAGGCATGACTTCACAGGACAGGTGTGGTTAGCCGCTCTGCCTCATAGCAGTGCAGAAACATCAAAGGCTGGAAGCAGAGAGATTTGGCCAGTGTGTCTGACCTGGCTTCAGCTCTAGGCCTGGCTCCTGTGTGTTTAAACCACACTGAGAGCGTGTGAGGAGGAGAGGAGTACAGTTTGCTCACAGAACTCTGTGTGGAAATAGAAGAGGTCACACCAGACTGTTAGTAAAGAAAAGGAGGAGAAAGCCATATTGATGGCTACCTCAGGCTAACTTTAGCTGTACAGATTTGTGCACTCGTATATGCAGGTGTCTCCTGGAACATAAAGCTAGTTTCATCTGCAGCTTTCTGGGCTTCCCAACCAGCATCAGCACTGACTGCAAACTAATGGTGACCACCTGGCACTCCGAACCCTGCAGAAACAACTCCAAGAGTATTGCAGTGAGGTAGGAGTACATTTTTCTATTTATATGTGTCACAGATGATTTTGTACTGACAACTGAAACCAAAATAATATTGATCTATGATTAATATTGATTATTGATTAATGATATAGTGTTGGATCTGCCTAAATTAAGTGGTTAAGAAGATGGATGGCGATGCTGGATCTGCCAGATTGTCAGTGTTGCTGTGGCCAGAAGGAGAGGGAAGCAGCGAAGTTTACAAATAGACAAGACTTTATTGAAGAATGCAAAATACTGTGGCTAGGAAACAAAACAAAGACTGTGGTTATGACATGACTAAGACAAACATGAACCTGAAAACAGTACACTTGACAATGATGACAATACAAAACGCTATGGTGACATGACTCGAAGGACAAACAATGACGAACAAGGACCGTGAGACACTGGGGAGACTTTATAGCAAGCTTAATCAGGACGTGATGAAACAGCAGGGCTGCTTGACAACAAGACATAACAGGAAAATTTAAACACAACATGTGTAAGACGTAAAACAAAGAGCATGTAAAGACAGGATGGCATATGAGAAATGTAAACAAACAGAGCACGTGGACATAGATGGTGCCATGGCGAGGCTTTGACGGGAGGGTTACACAGATATATATGGAAATTGGCTTAATGGTTAGCATTAGAAATCAGTAATTTCTGTAGAACCTCATTAGAAAACCATTTAATGTTTTAATATCAGTTAAGCAGAAAACATAAGATAGTATTAGTTACCATTAGACAACATTACAAAACCAACAGTTTTAATGTTTTCTCTGAGAAGGTTTTAAAAGTTAAATAAAGAGCCTTTATACCCAAGATCAGTAGTACAGTGACCAAGTAATCAAGTGAGAAAGGACAGATCAAAATGTTCCTTTTCCTTTGTGCATGCATGTCAATTTTTAACTGTTGATTAAAAAATCATTGCTAAAAAATATCCAATTTCAAATGACTGTTTTGTAAGTTTGCAGAACTGTTCCTGAATTACAATCCAGTCTGACCTGTTTAAGTGACACTGGGACTCTCTTCTTCAGCTCACGATTAATCCATTACTTTTTAATATTTATTACACACTCCACTGCTACATATTATGGAGTGAGATTACTGTCTTATGTGAGAGCAAAAAACAATCATAACTGAGCAATTACTCAATTAGTCTAAATAAATAAACACAACACTTATGTTTTATATATACTACATATTGGAAGATGGATGAGTACCATCAGTAATGTCATTGTGATGAAATGAGTATTTATAATGTGATTAAAGTCATTTTAACAGTGTTAAATATTTGATATTTACGGGAAAAAGTAATCACATTACAAAACTGTAATAATGTAATGTGTGTTTAATAGGGACAAACATTTGAGCATACAAATAATCTGCCCAGTTAATGTGCTATTGTCCTCCAGCGTCAACAGCATGATCATAAAATGACACATGCTTGTCCTTTCTGGCTGAGCTGAATCCAGGCTAATGACAGTTAGGCCTGTGGGTCACCTAAAACATGTGATCCATTAAGATCATGTTTGAGCAAAACGATTTGTAGTTTACAGCCCATATATCACTACAAATTACACTCTTTCATGGCTTTCTCTCCTTTTTCAGGATGAAGTCTTGCATGCTGATGTCCAGAGCTTGCTGTCCTCTTTGCTGTCCTGTCAGCTACGTGGGTGTTGCAGTGAGCTGCTCTGAGTGGCCAGGTGGGCAGAGCGTATGTGGGTGTCAGAGTTAGTGTGCGTGTGTGTGTGTGCGTACGTGGCTGGGGGTGTTGGGGGTGGAGGATGAGGATGGTGCCCATGGGGAGAACACCTGCTCACCCTTGCCCAACTCCCCCTCCACCTGCCCCAGCTGCAGCCTGCCAGGCATCTGCCCACCTCTGGGTAATGGAGCTGTCACAACTTCAGGCCACTCGCTGCACAGCACTGACCCAATTTATGTGGCCTGTCTCTAACTCCACAGTCTGTCCATTACCAGCCCAGGTTCTCATATGTCTTATGTGTTCTCACATCACTTAAAAACAGTCAAGTACTAAGCTTTAACTCCTCATTCTCATACTAACAACTCAATTATTAATTATGGCAAGGTGTGCAGTATGTGTTGCTTGTAAAAACTGTCCACAAATCACTTTGCTTTCCACTGTTTTTGCATTGATGCCTGAAAGAATATGATATTTTGCATAACAGTTACACATTCAAAATCTACAAACGGACCTTTTACATTTGGAACAAGATCATTTTTAGATGTTCGGCTCAACATTCAACATGCAGATAAGTACAGTTTGTATTTGTCTTGATGTAGCTGATCTGCAGGTTTGCTTTCTTACCATTTTTGACACCAATGAATAAAAGTCAGAATCACTAACTAATGCTATTCATGCAAAATGAAAATTGGTTGCAAATATTATGAATTCCAAAGAAAATGTAATTTAATATGTACTTGATTAAGGTAAAGACCAATCGTTTTTACTAAAAACAGTAATGGTCCCTTCTAGTGATTAATAGTGTTTATTGATGTTGTTTAATAATAAATAATAATACATTTTATTTAATGGCGCCTTTCTGACACTCAAGGTCACCTTACATAAGATAGATAAAATATTACATAGTAATAATAATAAAACATAGAACAGAAAATAATACTCAAGAATACAATTAATATTGAAATAAATAAAATAATATAAAGTAATAATATAAAATGATTAGGGAGCAATTGAAGTCAGACATTATAGGCCATTCTAAAAAGTATGAACTAATATCTCATATTGTAGTGATTAATAGTGTTTATTGAGGCTGTTTATGGACTAATATCTCCTAGTGATTAATGGTGTTTATTGAGGCTGTTTATGAGCTAATATCTCATATTATAGTGATTAATAGTGTTTATTGAGGTTGTTTATGGACTAATATCTCCTAGTGATTAATAGTGTTTATTGAGAGTGTTTATGAGATAATATCTCCTATTCTAGTGATTAATAGTGTTTATTGAGGTCATTTATAGACTAATACTTCATATTCTAGTGATTAATAGTGTTTATTGAGGTTGTTTATGGGCTAATATCTCCTATTCTAGTGATTAATAGTGTTTATTGAGATTGTTTATGGACTAATATCTCCTGTTCTAGTGATTAATAGTGTTTATTGAGGTAGTTTATAGACTAATATCTTCTATTCTAGTGATTAATAGTGTTTATTGAGGATGTTTATAGACTAATATCTTCTATTCTAGTGATTAATAGTGTTTATTGAGGTTGTTTATGGACTAATATCTCCTATTCTAGTGATTAATAGTGTTTAATGAGATTGTTTATGGACTAATATCTCCTATTCTAGTGATTAATAGTGTTTATTGAGATTGTTTATGGACTAATATCTCCTATTCTAGTGATTCATAGTGTTTATTGAGGTTGTTTATGGGCTAATATCTCCTATTCTAGTGATTAATAGTGTTTATTGAGGTTGTTTATGGACTAATATCTCCTATTTTAGTGATTAATAGTGTCTATTGAGATTGTTTATGGACTAATATCTCCTATTCTAGTGATTAATAGTGTTTATTGAGGTTGTTTATGGGCTAATATCTCCTATTCTAGTGATTAATAGTGT
>BRDA01064497.1:0-11882 GCA_036984385.1 Crenuchus spilurus
TAGATAGATAGATAGATAGATAGATAGATAGATAGATAGATAGATAGGTAGATAGATAGATAGATAGATAGATAGATAGATAGATAGATAGATAGGTAGATAGATAAATAGATAGATAGATAGGTAGATAGATAGATAGATAGGTAGATAGATAGATAGATAGATAGATAGATAGATAGATAGATAGATAGATAGATAGATAGATAGATAGATAGGTAGATAGATAAATAGATAGATAGATAGATAGATAGATAGATAGATAGATAGATAGATAGATAGAGCGAGCCGAATGGTAACTTGAAGTCACGACCTTCCTCCAGCAGTACAGAATAAATGGTAAAATCACATGGATTTGGGTTACATTAATGATTTTTTGTCTCAGTGACACTGATGTGGTGGTGGTGTGTTAGAGCTGCTGTAGATATTAAACACTGTGTCACTGTTCACTCTATCAGACACACCTGCCTTGTTGGTCTTGTAGATGTAAAGTCAGAGACAGCAGCTCAGCACAGTGTGTGTTGGTCCTCTAGTCCTTCACTGGTGACACTGTTGGCTGACTGGTGCACTATTTTCACTCCAGTAGTGACACTGAGGTGTTTAACAGCATCAGCAGTTCTACTGTGATCCACTCTCACACACTACAGACACGTCAGAGTCACTGAGAATGATCCACCAGCTCTGTGAGGGTCCTGATCATTGAATTAAAAGCTGAAAGTACACAGAGATGCAGATCATGGACTACAGTCTGTGACTGTAGAACTACTAAGTGCATCTATATGATCAGTGGAGATAAACAGACACTGGACAGTACAGCTGGGTATGTTTGTCATCTGTGTTCGCAGCCCTTCCGTCCCATCCACTGTGCACTGTGTGTTTGGTGTATCATTGCTACACTGTAATAATAGTCTTTTCTAATGACATTCCCCCAGAGGGTCCCCAGGGAGTGGCACTACAAAAAGTGATAATTACATGAAATATACATAGAGAATAAAAGGAGCGTGTTTACATAACGCGTCCCATAAATATCTGACTGGGAAGACATTGTTCTCTGGCTCCTTTTAAGCCCATCTCCCAGGGATGCCATTTTAATGACATGATGGTTTAAAGAGATGCTGCTCCGCTTCGTTCCATATTTAATTAACTTTTCCCTTTCTTTGCCGGGAAAAAAGAGGGGGAATAAAGAGACAAACAGTCGATAGCTCTGAGACAATAACAAATAACTGGGAAGAACAAGAAGGGGGGTGGTGGAGGGGAGTTGAGGGGGAGCCATGAGTTGAGACCTTGTCACGCTTTTGTGAGCTGTTTACAATACACGCCAAGCACGAGAGAGAGAGATAGAGAGAGAGAGAGAGAGAGAGAGAGAAATGGTGAGGAAGAGACAGAATGAAGTAGAGGGGAAGCTCACAATCACCGGAGAGACAGTGAGAGGGAAAGAAAGACTGAGATTACATATTATCAGAGCACATTAAAGGACTAGGTTGTTAAAAGTGTAATTTACACCACCCAAAATGCAGCTAAACAGCCAGGCTGAGCCTTTCTTTAGCTTTGCACTGCAGCTGTAATCTCTAATAGACTTGATTATGAGGTTTCTGACACACTGTTATGTATAAAAAGAGTGCATAATACTGATCAGTAACTGTAAGCTTGTATTACTTCTTAGCAACACTAAAAGACCAAATGTTGTAGTCACTAGAAACACTACAATAAGACATATTAAATAAATAACCTCATAAGAGATATTAGTCCAAAAACAACCTCACCAAACTATTTTAAACACTAGGAGATATTAGCCAATAAACAAGTTCACTAAACTATTGTAAACACCAGGTGATATTAATCCATGAACAACCTCACTAAACTATTGGAGATATTAGCCCATAAACATCCTAACTAAACTATATTAAACACCAGGAAATATTAGTAAATAAACAACCTCACTAAACTATATTAAACACCAGGAAATATTAGTAAATAAACAACCTCACTAAACTATATTCAACACCAGGAAATATTTGTAAATAAACAACCTCACTAAACTATATTAAACAACAGGAAATATTTGTAAATAAACTACCTCACTAAACTATATTAAACACCAAGATCTATTAGTCCATAAACAAACTCACTAAATAATTTTAAATACTAGGAGATATTCGTCCATAAACAACCTCACTAACATATTTTAAACACTAGGTGATATTAGTCCATAAACAACCTCACTAAACTATTTTAAACACTAGGAGATATTAGCCAATAAACAACCTCACTAAACTATTTTAAACACCAGGTGATATTAGTCCATAAACAACCTCAATAAACTATATTAAACACTAGGAGATATTAGTCCATAAACAACCTCACTAAACTATTTTAAACACTAGGAGATATTAGCCAATAAACAACCTCACTAAACTATTTTAAACACCAGGTGATATTAGTCCATAAACAACCACACTAAACTATATTAAACACATGGAGATATTAGTCCATAAACAACCTCAATAAACTATATTAAACACTAGGAGATATTAGTCCATAAACAACCTCAATAAACAATATTAAACATGAGGAGATATTAGTCCATAAACCTCAATAAACTATTTTAAACACTAGGAGATATTAGTCCATAAACAACCTCACTAAACTATATTAAACACTAGGGGATATTAGTGCATAAACAACCTCAATAAACAATATAAAACACCAGGAGATATTATTCCATAAACAACCTCACTAAACTATATTAAACACTAGGAGATATTAGTCCATAAACAACCTCAATAAACAATATTCAACACCAGGTGATATTCGTCCATAAACAACCTTAATAAACTATATTAAACACCAGGAGATATTAGTCCATAAACAACCTTAATAAACTATATTAAACACCAGGAGATATTAGTCCATAAACAACCTTAATAAACTATATTAAACACCAGGTGATATTAGTCTATAAACAACCTCACTAAACTATATTAAACACTAGGAGATATTAGTCCATAAACAACCTTAATAAACTATATTAAACACCAGGAGATATTAGTCCATAAACAACCTCAATAAACAATATTAAACACCAGGAGATATTAGTCTATAAACAACCTCACTAAACTATATTAAACACTAGGAGATATTAGTCCATAAACAACCTCACTAAACAATATTAAACACCAGGAGATATTAGTCTATAAACAACCTCACTAAACTATATTAAACACTAGGAGATATTAGTCCATAAACAACCTTAATAAACTATATTAAACACCAGGAGATATTAGTCCATAAACAACCTTAATAAACTATATTAAACACTAGGAGATATTAGTCCATAAACAACCTCAATAAACAATATTAAACACCAGGAGATATTATTCCATAAACAACCTCAATAAACAATATTAAACACCAGGACATATTAGTCCAAAATGAATTGTAATAAACACACTATACACTAGAATATTAGATATTAGTGCATAAACATCATCACTCTTTCTTCCTCCCTCTCTCAAAACATTTTATATGTAATGAATAAAAAATGACTTAAATATAAAATGAGATGATGCACTAGTACATATATACAGTACGTATAGTCAGTGGAGCTGATAAAATGGACAATGAGTGTAGATAGAAAGTTTGTGTACCCAATGAAGTGGCCAATGAGTGTCTGTAAGCCATAATTTTTGCATGCAGTTACAGACACTATGATTTCACTCAACACCATTGATCGTCATAATTATGACATTATAATAACATGTCAGTGTCACTTGAATTCTCTGGAATTTAAATGAATTTTCCAAGCTTGTCCAATCTGAGTGGTGCGAAATCACTTTACAGAGGAGGTGAAACAGAACTTTTGTTCTCCTCGTGTTAGACATTTTCATACACTAATGAAACACCTGAGATGGAGTTATGCACAAGTGGAGAGGATTATTATTTTTTGGTGTTAGCTTACAGTTATCTTTCTGGCATTATGGTTTGTTTTAGCCAGTCACGAGTGTATCACTGGTGCAATTAGAGCACCAACAACTGAAATTAAACAAGAAAAAAAGCAGCATACATTACACCAACCTTTTATTTATGGGAAATTTATTTACCACAGTTTCTCTACTGCGAGAGCAGGAATGATCTTACCCAGTCTTTAGCAATAATGATGTATATCCAAGTTTTCATTTCATGAGATTCAGAAGCTTGGTCTATGCATGAATTATTAAAAGAATATCAATCAGCAAATCAATACTTAAAAAAGTAAAGTGATCCAAAACTAAATTTATGTACATTACAGAATTACACATAAAGGCTTTTGTCAGTGAAATGAGTTAACAGGTGAAAGCTGTTCTGCAGTAATGGAGGTGATCAGCCTTTAAAGCTGGTGCTACTAATTCTAACAGAGTGAGAGTCAGCCATGAGCCACCATGACTACCACAGCATTCTACCATGTAGTACCATCAGGTATGTGCCCAGTGTGTCAGGGGTTCACCCTACAGTAAGATAATGACCCAAAACATCAGTCCAAGCTCTGCCAGAACTACCTCAGGAACAAACAACAAGATGGTCAGCTTGAAAACATGGAGTGGAGCACAGTCTCCAGACTTAAACCCCATCCAGCTGATTTGGGATGAAGTGAAAAGCAAAGCAAACCTACAAGAGCCAACATTTATGTGACGTTCTGCAGCAGATTAGTGAAGAACTGTCTGAAGAATGTTTGACTCTCTACCTCAGTAACTGCTGTTAGCATGCACATCTATATGTTACAGTATGTTACATATCTCTTGCACCTTATCCGCGCCACGGACATTCCATTGTACCGCATCGGTACTGCACTGTCTTGTCCTGTCTGTTAAGTTTGTCTGCTATATTTATTGTATTTATTGTAGTGTTTAGTCATCTGTTGTCCTGTTGCACCTAGCACTTTGTTGTGTACTGTACTGTCATTGCATGTTGCACTATGGTTCCGGAGGAACGTAATTTCATTGCACTGTGTACCTGTACTCAGATGTAATGACAATAAAAGCCACTTGACTTGACTTGACTTGATGTCTATTGTAGAAAGAATGTCACGAGTGTGTTCAGCTGTTATATCTGACAAAGGTGCTGCTTTGTGTCCAAAGTTTAGACACATTTTGTCTATAAACTGATTCACTGAGTTCTTATTTAACTCATAAGCTTTCATTTCAGAGTCAATCAGACATTAAACTCAATCATTTTACAAAACTGGAAAAATTGTGTGTTCTAAAACATTTATAGTGTTGTGTGTGTTAGCTTGTGGTGTGTTTGTGTTAGCCTGTGTTATGTGG
Organism: Crenuchus spilurus; assembly: GCA_036984385.1. Classification (NCBI taxonomy): domain Eukaryota; kingdom Metazoa; phylum Chordata; class Actinopteri; order Characiformes; family Crenuchidae; genus Crenuchus; species Crenuchus spilurus. The sequence goes on from BRDA01064497.1 coordinate 5,298, forward strand.
TTATCTTGTGTTGTGTTTGTGCTCCAACAGCTGCAGTGTTAGGGATGTAGGGAGTATTAATGATGTCAAACCAGCTTATTAAAATACATTCATTTCAAGACTTATTGTGGAAGTTTAGGTACTAATTGTATGATAATTTATATAAATAACTCTGTTCAATATTCAGCAAAATGTTTCATTTTGTTCCGTTTTGAACCTAAATTTTAAATTTGGTGCATGTCTAGTTGCCAGGATAGGGCACCAATCAATTGCTGGGCACATACATACAGACTAATACCAGAATAATTTAGAGTACCGGTAACCAATTTACCTGATCTCTATGTGTGGGAGGAATCCTGGGAACTCCAGAGGAAACCCCCCCACACATGTGGAGAACATGGAAAATCTACCCAATTTGCAACTCAAATCCAAGACCTCAGTACTGTGAGGAGTTAAACACCAGGTCACCGTGCCCCTTCAGAATGAACATGACTAAAAAATAACAACAACAACAACAACAACAATAATAATAATGATAATGATGATGATGATGATGATGATGATAATAATAATAATGATGATAATAATAATAATAATAATGATGATGATAATAATAATAATAATAATAATAATAATAATTATAATTATAATTATTATTATTATTATTGTTGCTCATTACAATGTTAAATGTGAAGTTAGTTCAGATTGTCAAGTTGAGGCAAGCAGTCCACTTGGACCTCACAAGTCATATCAATACTTCTATCTCCACTCCTTCGTTCTCTGTTTCTTGCCCTCATCTGTCAACAGTGATGGGATGTACAGTAGCTTTGACCCTGACAAGAAGGAATCACATCCCATCACTTACTATTAGATGGAGTGTGAAGACGAGAAGAGATAGATCTGTTTCTGGAGCTCTGTCTTCAGGCCGGGTGTGATGGTTGGGCTGACTCGCCCCCCAGCCATTCCAGGGCACCAGTGGAAGGATAATTAGCCATCCGCGCATCACCAGGGGGCTTAGAGGTGAGATGTGGTTGAGAGACAAATGTGAAAAAAATGTGATCCAGAGGCAGCCAAACTTTTGCATTTGCAGCTCATTGCATCTGAAACAGAGTGTACTTGTTATCTGGTGTATTTGTAGTAATGCGTGGGGGTGGATATGCTCACCAGTGCCAAGTTTCTCTGAAACTCCTCCAAGACCTGAAGGCGATATTCACAGTTCTGTGCTTTTTTTCCCCTCCAATTATCACCTGAGACTTTATTTTTGTGTTTCTTTTCTGTGCCTGCCGAGGAAGTTCCGCAGCGCTTAAACCTTCTTCTTAGAACTTCTCCTTGGACGTCGAGGCCGCGCATTTGATGTTCAGTGATGAGGGCTGGAATCTCAGCTTTGGATTAATTCAAAACAGGGAGACACTGGAAGCTGGGCTCCTGCCCATAAAGCCCGCCATTTGAACAAGAATTGGATACTACCTGATTCTACAGGAAGTTCCCTATCTTCAATAAGTACATAAAGAGTGGCTCAGATATCATATTTACACGTTGTTTTTTCAGCCAAGATATGACTGGAGTCCAAATTTGACTTCTTTAGTTTAGAACTGGAGCTGCATGGCTATCAGTTGATAGCAAACACTAGAACTCAATAGTCACCTAAATAACCCTAATGTTTCTATTAAAAATATGTCACCAAAATGTAACCTACTCCAACAGCATCAAGTTCGTACTTAACTTATAAGAACCAGACCCAGGTGTCCTTAAAGGAAAATTATGAAGGATAAACAACAGACCAAAAGGACCACATATATTACAGTATCATACATCTATAATGTTACAAATACACTACCAGGCAAAAGTTTTAAAACCACAATTTATGTACATTACAGAATTACACAGAAAGGCTTTTGTCAGTGAAATGAGTTAACAGGTGGAAGCTGTTCTGCAGTAATGGAGGTGATCAGCCTTTAAAGCTGGTGCTACTAATTCTAACAGAGTGAGAGGCGCCCATGAGCCACCACGACTACCACAGCATTCTACCATGTAGTACCCTCAGGTATGTGCCCAGTGTGTCAGGGGTTCATCCTACAGCAGCATAAAGACCCAAAACATCAGTCCAAGCTCTGCCAGAACTACCTCAGGAACAAACAACAAGATGGTCAGCTTGAAAACATGGAGTGGAGCATCGTCTCCAGACTTAAACCACATCCAGCAGATTTGGGATGAAGTGAAAAGTAAAGCAAACCTACAAGAGCCAACATTTATGTGATGTTCTGCAGCAGATTAGTGAAGAACTGTCTGAAGAATGTTTGATGTCTATTGTAGAAAGAATGTCATGAGCGTGTTCAGCTGTTATATCTGACAAAGGTGCTGCTTTGTGTCCAAAGTTTAGACACATTTTGTCTATAAACTGATTCACTGAGTTCTTATTTAACTCCTTTACTTTCATTTCAGAGTCAATAAGACAATAAACTCAAACATTTAAATACAAAAATTAAAAAATTGGGGTGTTCTAAAACTGGTAGTGTGTATGTTACATTGTTGAAGATCTGTGATGTCACATATATGTTAATTTGTCAAAGTGTTATAATGCTTCATATATGTTCAACTGGATATTTATGGAAAATACATGCCTCTGAAAATAAATCAGCTTGCCCTTTTGTGTAATAATACATACTGTATTTTCTTTTTTATTTGCGTTTCCACCACACGGCTGGTTTAGGTTAAATTATTTTTCAGTTTTGTTTTACATGCTTGTTAAATGTGATAAATGTACTCAGCTGAAAAGCTGCAAGGAGGTAATATTCATTGATCCTAGTACAATAAACTATCCCATGATTGTAAGAGCTGACATCATAGTATCCACTTTGGTGCAATTAAACGTGTATTTAGTATTAATTATTACATTTGTGTCAAAGTCCCCAAACGTGAGTGAACTGCATGGACGAATGAATCAATAATTATTACTAATTCAGTCTCACATTCTTTTGCTATCAATCTCATCGTGGTACACTCTAAAGCATGATTTGGCTTATACATACAACTGCATTTCAAATAGTAAGCTAAAAGAAAAAAAAATCGTAACACAGCCAGCATACTTATAGTCCAGGAATGATTCACTTTTTCATCAAGTCATGAAATTTGTTACATGGGTACAGTTTGAAGCCCTGAACCTTTTCAGCAATAGAGCTAGAGCAAAAATGCCTTGGTGCCATGGTGGCCAAATACAATATATGTAATAACATGGTAGTGCTCTTTCCTGAGAGGTTTTAAATACATTTATAGCAGGGTATAATGCCACATATTGCCTGTAATCCACAGAAGTAGATATTCTCTGTTTTACAGAATATCTGTTTCAAATCAGAATATTATTATTTATATTTTCTACTCAGTATATCATATACTATATAAAGGTCTAAAGGTGTACTGAGAATTAACATAATCATAATCCACTCTCCTGTTTTCTGATGCTGTGCTGTTTGTATATATCTCTATATCTATCTATGTATAAATATAAAATGGTCACCCAGAGTTCAAACTCATGGGTGTATATTGTATATACTCAACGTACACCTTCAAATCATGTAAAAATATGCTTTCCTGAGAGTTTTTAAAATATATTTATATATAAAAAGTTACAGTGGTGTATATGGCCTGTAATCTATAAAGGCAGACATCATCTGTTTTGAATGAAGTTTTCAGCACAAAGGAGGCAAAATACATATTTGAATTATGGCAGAAAATATTCTGGTAATATTAATTGTCCCAAAATGTACAAGTGTACCACTTTTCATGCTTTCATGAAAAAAAGTCACAATATGTCGACTGCTAGAATGAAACAGGACTAATGTAATATATTGTAGACATACTTACTGGCCACTGGACACTTTTTGCAGCTCCACCTTGCTGGTGTACAGTTCGACTCTACACAGTTTGTATTAGTCATCTTCTAGGCCTTCATCAGTGGCTATTTTCTGAGCACAGCAACACTCTTGGCTGGATATTTTTGTTTGGTGGACTATTCTCAGCCCAGCAGTCACACTGACATGTGTAAAGAAATAAATAAAATAAATAATTAAAACGCAGTTGAAGCTGAGACACTTCTACCAGCACCACACACATCCTATTATATCAGTGTTACTGTCCACCACTCAAAAAATATTTTGTCTGGAGATAATACTATAGAATAATGTTCCTGGAGATGTGCCAGCTGGCAGAACTTATCTCGAAATGTTTATTTAAAACATCTGATCCAGGTAATGAAGATGTTAAGAGTCATCGATATATTAGACTTAAATGTGAACTCCAGGATGGTACGGTATATCTCCAGGAACAGGATTGGGCACCCCAACTTTACACTGATGCACAGGGTAGTATTCACAATACAGTAACAGCATAAACAGACTGTACTCACAATACAGTTACAGTCTAAACAGACAGTGTTCAAAATACAGTTACAGTCTAAACAGACAGTGTTCACAATACAGCAACAGTGTAAACAGACTGTACTCACAATACATTTACAGTGTAAACAGACAGTGTTCACAATACAGTTACAGTGTAAATAGTCCATATTCTCAATAAAGTTACAGTGTAAACAGACAGTATTCACAATACAGTAACAGTGTAAACAGACTGTACTCACAATACAGTTACAGTGTAAACAGACAGTGTTCACAATACAGTTACAGTGTAAATAGTCCATATTCATAATACAGTTACAGTGTAAACAGTGTTCACAATACAGTTACAGCATAAACAGACAGTATTCACAATACAGTAACAGTGTAAACAAACTGTACTCACACTACAGTTACAGTGTAAACAGACAGTGTTCACAATACAGTTAGAGTGTAAATAGTCCATATTCACAATACAGTTACAGTGTAATCAGACAGTGTTCACAATACAGTTACAGCATAAACAGACAGTGTTCACAATACAGTTACAGTGTAAACAGACAGTATTCACAATACAGTTACAGTGTAAACAGACAAGTGTTCACAATAAAGTTATGGTGTAAACAGACAGTGTTCACAATACAATTACAGTGTAAACAGACAGTGTTCACAATACAGTTACAGTGTAAACAGACAGTATTCACAATACAGTAACAGTGTAAACAGACTGTACTCACAATACAGTTACAGTGTAAACAGACAGTATTCACAATAAAGTTATGGTGTAAACAGACAGTGTTCACAATACAATTACAGTGTAAACAGACAGTGTTCACAATACAGTTACAGTGTAAATAGTCCATATTCATAATACAGTTACAGTGTAAACAGACAGTGTTCACAATACAGTTACAGTGTAAATAGTCCATATTCATAATACAGTTACAGTGTAAACAGACAGTGTTCACAATACAGTTACAGTGTAAACAGACAGTATACACAATACAGTAACAGTGTAAACAGACTGTACTCACAATACAGTTACAGTGTAAACAGACAGTGTTCACAATACAGTTACAGTGTAAATAGTCCATATTCATAATACAGTTACAGTGTAAACAGACAGTGTTCACAATACAGTTACAGCGTAAACAGACAGTATTCACAATACAGTAACAGTGTAAACAAACTGTACTCACACTACAGTTACAGTGTAAACAGACAGTGTTCACAATACAGTTATAGTGTAAATAGTCCATATTCACAATACAGTTACAGTGTAATCAGACAGTGTTCACAATACAGTTACAGCATAAACAGACAGTGTTCACAATACAGTTATAGTGTAAACAGACAGTATTCACAATACAGTTACAGTGTAAATAGACAGTGTTCACAATACAGTTACAGTGTAAACAGACAAGTGTTCACAATAAATTCACAATAAAGTTACGGTGTAAACAGACAGTGTTCACAATACAATTACAGTGTAAACAGACAGTGTTCACAATACAGTTACAGTGTAAACAGACTGTACTCACACTACAATTACAGTGTAAACAGTGTTCACAATACAGTTACAGTGTAAATAGTCCAAATTCACAATACAGTTACAGTGTAATCAGACAGTGTTCACAATACAGTTACAGCATAAACAGACAGTGTTCACAATACAGTTACAGTGTAAACAAACAGTATTCACAATACAGTTACAGTGTAAATAGACAGTGTTCACAATACAGTTACAGTGTAAACAGACAAGTGTTCACAATAAAGTTATGGTGTAAACAGACAGTGTTCACAATACAGTTAAAGTGTAAACAGACTGTACTCACACTACAGTTACAGTGTAAACAGTGTTCACAATACAGTTACAGTATAAATAGTCCATATTCACAATACAGTTACAGTGTAATCAGACAGTGTTCACAATACAGTTACAGCATAAACAGACAGTGTTCACAATACAGTTACAGTGTAAACAAACAGTATTCACAATACAGTTACAGTGTAAATAGACAGTGTTCACAATACAGTTACAGTGTAAACAGACAAGTGTTCACAATAAAGTTACGGTGTAAACAGACAGTGTTCACAATACAGTTAAAGTGTAAACAGACTGTACTCACACTACAGTTACAGTGTAAACAGTGTTCACAATACAGTTACAGTATAAATAGTCCATATTCACAATACAGTTACAGTGTAATCAGACAGT
>BRDA01064505.1:7784-18254 GCA_036984385.1 Crenuchus spilurus
ACCTAAGAGCACTGATTATACAGACTATAGACTAGTATACACTACACATAGTTACTGCACACAAACCTCCCATACACATCACATATGATCAGATATCAGACATATTAGTCACGAGAATCCAAAAGCCAACGTAGTGATATGCAAACATTCACGCTGCCTCTTGGCCAGCGCTAAAGCCCGCCTCTGTACTCTGATTGGCCGCCACCTTCCCCGAAGTTTACAGAATTCACATCAGATTGGAGGATTTTGTCGCTCGTCACGCTTAACCCGATTCCCATTGCCGGGCTCCAAAAACTGAGACTATTCAATAATGAAATGTGGACAGAGATTGGAAGCCAAACAGCACCCACTAGTGTCAAAATCTGTTTGCATAAATGACTAGTTATTTATTTAAATGCACGTGATTGAGAAAGTAATAATTTTTCCCCTGATGTAGGTCATGTGATGTATGCGGAGATAAAGATGGAGAACGGGAAGTCTAAAGGTTGCGGAACAGTTCGTTTTGATTGTGCTGACAGTGCCGAGAAGGCCTGCCGTTTGATGAACGGAACCAAAATAAACGGCAGAGAGGTGGACGTACGCATCGACCGCAACGCATAAACATACCAACACTTTAACTGATGTCACAGCTCCCCCTCTCCATCCAGTCATCCCTGACCATACATACCCTTTCCGACCATTGTTTTGTTTTAAAAACACTTTTCTAAACTTGCACATCTCTTTAGCTCTCTCTCTCTCTCACACACACACACACACACACACACACACACACACACACACACACACACACACACAGAATATCATAATTGCTCTCGTAGTGGATGTGCATAATGTTTTGTTTATATACTGTGACTGCTTTTTTTTTTTAAGTTCTTTTTCTTTTTTTTATTTGTGAACCATCAGTGTATTTGGATAAAATACAAAATAAACTTTTTAATTTTTAATTTTGTCTCTTAAATGTGGTCTTAAGATTCGTGTTGCTCTTGTTTGGGCAGTGGGACGCAGGTGTGGGCAACTCCAGTCCTGGAGGCCCAGATTCCTGCAGAGTTTCCTGATCAAGCACACCTGACAACTCAGTAGGTAATGACCAGGTTTAATTGTATCAGAGCAGAGAAATCAACAAACTGCAGTAATCTGTTCCTCCAGGACTGGAGTTGCCCACCCCTGGTTTAGAGGGTCAAAGATTAAAGCTCAGCAAACTCTATAAAGGTGCATTTATATAGAAATGAATCGGTTCTATAAACTATAAAAGTTCAAAGAGGATTTCCACGAACAGTCGCGGTGTAAAACGTCCTTGGCAGTAAAGTGAAAATAAATGATATAATTGCAGACTGCCATTTGCTCTTAGACCGCCAGCTTCCTTACAACTCCAAGCTCTTCCTAAAGGACTTTAGGCTCTATGAAAATGTCAGAATGCTTTTAAAGACATTGGACTTTCTGTTCTTTAACTAAAAAAGGGAACAGGTGGTAACTTCTGTAAAGCATTCATGAGTCACTTACTAGCCTGTGTTTAGTGATGGAAAACGTCTGTTAAGTGACATTCTGTTGTTGGGTGTTAATCTACACCTCTAGTGGAAATGTACTGTCTTTGTTCTGATAGTTTTAAGCCTGAAATAATTAACTGAACAACCTTATAATTTTATAGAAGACTGGAGAAACATGTTTCTTATGCTACCACTGTATAATTATTCATCATATGCATCTGAAATATGAAATAAAAACATTTAGGTTGAGTGGACTTTACAAAGCATGTTTTTATTAGTCCAAAATGACCATCGTCCCCATGATATAATTGGTGGTTTTATCTTTCAAACTGATATTGTGGTGCTAACTGGATGTGAACAGTGTAAAAACCATAAAGCACAGAGGATGAGCAGGACTGACCCAAATCCTACATTTTCTTGTTTTATTCTCCTGTGAGGTCCACTTAGGTTTGTGTGGGTTTATGTACTGAATACAGAAATCAGAATCAGATTTATTGGTCAGTTGAGACACATCTCTCCAGCATAATATACAATATACAGGTTCTGTGCACAAAATGTTTCTTACTGCAGCTTTAAGACTGATGTATGTAAATGAGCTCATGTCTGATTGGCTGCAACTTGATATTGTAGGAAAAAATTACGTTATATACAGGTGCATCTCAAAAATGATATAGAAAAGTTAGTAATTCAATTAAAAAAGTGAAACTTGTATTTTGTAAATGTCAATTACACACCAAGTGTTGATTTCTTTTAATGTTGATTATTGCCTAAAGCCAAAAACCCCCAAAAGTCAGTATCTCAAAAGTTAACAACACACCATCACTGAAAGTCAGTTTTGCATTTCATTTGGAAATCAGAGTCTGGAGGACGAGTGGTGAGACACACAATCCAAGCTTCTTGAGGTCTGGTGTGAAGTTTCCACAATCAGTGATGGGTTGGGAAGTCATGTCATCTGCTGGTGTTGGTCCACTGTGTTATATCAAGTCCAAAGTCAGTGCAACCGCCTACCAGGACATTTTAGAGCACTTCATGCTTCCATCTGCTGATGAGCTTTATGGAGATGTGGGTTTCATTTTCCAGCAGGACTTGGCACCTGCCCACACTGCCAAAAGTACCAACACCTGGTTTACTAACCACAGTATCACAGTGCAGGGCAGTAAACTCACCTGACCTAAACCCCACAGAGCATCTATGAGCTGTTGTCAAGAGAAAGATGAAAGACACCAGACCCAACAATGCAGACAAGCTGAAGGCCGCTATCAAAGCAACCTGAACTTCCATACCACCTCAACAGTGCCACAGGCTGATCACCTCCATGCCACAGTGCACTGATGCAGTAATTCATGCAAAAGAAACCCCAACCAAGTATTGAGTGTTTTGTACATACATTTGTACATACTTTTCAGTAGATCAACATTTATGTATTAAAATTGTTTTGAATTGGTCTTATATAATATTCTAATGATTTGAGGTACTTACTTTTGGATTTTTATTGGCTGTTGGCCATAATCAAGATTAAAATAAATGCTTGAAATAGACACTCTGTAATTAATCTGAGTTTCACTTCTTGAACTGAATTACTGACATAAATTAACTTTTTTTCAAACTAATTAAAATTCTGCTTTTGCAAAGTGACATTTTCAGATTGCAGCCTATAACATTTAAGCTCTGAACAAAATAATCAAATATAAGAACTAGGAACTCAGAAATCCTGTAGGACGTTTCAAAAAGCTGCATGCAGAATAACTTAAGCCAGAAGTTTGTCCCAGAAAACAACTAAGTCACATTTAATGTACTTCATGTACAGCAGTACTGCAGTGACATTGTGAGCCTTAGAGCTGAAATATTGGTCTTGTGACAGTCACGACCTTTACAAACAAAACACTACTTCTGTTTATGAAAAAGGCATTAAATAACTTGCAGAAAAGGTTACACATGTCAGCAAAAGGAAACTTTGTATCTTATACTTTTCCTTTATGACTAAAAAATAACATATTTAATATAAAATATGAATGAAGCTTTAATATGAGCCCTTTCGCTTTTTTATAGTTTATTTTATTAACTTATTTTGTCTAGTATATTAAATATATGTTGATTATCTTGGTTCTCATAAACATGTACATATTTTAAAGTTATAAAATTCCTGCTGGATAATCCACAATTTAAAAAAAATAATAATTTGAGTAAAATGTCTCCTTGGATTGTGGACCAGTATTAAGAGTCACTAGGAGGCGCCACAGGAGTGTATCTATGTTCCTAGGCTCCTATGTTACCCAGTTCTACATATTTGTTTTCCCAGGCTTCTACATTCGCAGAGTCCTGGGCAGGGGTGGATTTAGTTATTTTTTGGGGGGTCCTAGACAAAAGATGGGAGCGGAGCCCCATGGGTTATTACTTCTGAAAAATGTCTACATTCATTCAGGTTTTAAGATGCATTTTAGTTTAATACATTTTAGTTATGAAAACATTAGTTTTCATAAATTTTATTTTAGTTTGTAGTTTTATGATTTTATTTTTATAATAAAAATGGATGAAAGTCAGATAAAATGTTGAATGAAACTGCAGAACTACAGTCTTCAAGATATTTATTTACTTAAATAACAAAATACATATAATACATGTTGTTATAAACTGGTCTGGTCTGCGGTATCAGTAACAGATCATTACAGATATGACAGGACATGAAATGAATGTATTATTAAATTACAGCTGTTTTTAAAATGAAGATGAATTCTGAAATATGTTTAACTTCAACACATACAGTAATTGTATTTGGTGCCCTTTGCCCCAAATACAATGTCCTTGGGTGGCTACCTAACTTTGCCGAGTGCAAAGACCACCCATGGTTCTATAATTATTAAATATTTTAGATTGAAAGTGTTCAAATTTGACTTGAACACAATAGCAGGGTTAATATGGTTAGGGTTTGTTACCAGAATTGGGGAACATAGGATGCTGGGACCGTGAAAAGATCACATTAACATTAGGTAAATAAAAGGATCAGGCGGGGCCTCGGGTTGGGCATTACTGGCCTGGAAACTAGTGCTCAAAAATTAGAATACAGTGGAACCTTTGTTGTTGTGTGCCCTGATTATCATACAATTTGGTTACCGTCTACTTTTTCCTGGGAAATTTTGTCCCAGTTATCGTTCATCTGCCCAGTTTTCATCAGTGTGCCCCTGTGACTCGCCAAAAACAAAGCATCCACCCATGTGTTTGTCGTTCATTCTGGTTTTGTTTCTTGTTGTTTCTCTGGCTTTGTTTCTCAAAACAAACTAAACCACACCATTAACAACTGAAAACATGTGCAAAAACCAATAGCAGCCAAGAAGACTGATGTACAAAACAAAGGCTGCTGGCTGGATCACACCGGCATGCTCTAAAACACAGCATAAACCCATAAGAGTAATGTTAAATGTTCATTTATCCATTTCATTAATCTGTTGTATTTATTTCTCATTGTTTTCTGTATATAAAACTATAGCTATTCTATATAAAATGTATTTTGTTAATATTTTGGAGTGTCTGGAACAGATTAATTTGATTTACATTACTTCTTATGGGAAATATTGCTTCTATTATCGTTCATTTTGATTATCATCAGGCACTTTAGAACAAATTAATGATGAAAACTGAGGTTCCACTGTAATTAATATGACAGTTTAACTTTTTGAATCCTGAACAAAAATAAATGTTTTCACAATGTTCAGTTGTTTTGATGTGGCACTATATTCAAGTTGGCTTGCTAGCTAAAGTGCTGGTGAGATAGCTCACATTAACTTAAGATAAATAAACAGATTTTAGGCTGATGAAGGCATAAATATGACCAGGAGCCTAAATTTAGTGATTAGCCTAGCAAGCTAAGTTGGCACGGTAGCTGCAGTGTTGGTGAGGTAGCTCACATTAACATCAGTTAAATAAAAAGTTGAGTTTAGGTTTATGGTTAGTTGCATCCCAACCACACTAGCTAGCGATGTTAAGTGATCAAATATGTATCTACAGTTTCTTCTCTGAAACTCTATCTAATGTTATTGTGAGCTAGCTTGCTAGTTAGTTGGCTAGTGTTCACACAGACTGAGGATTTGTCCAGGTTGGGGGTCTCTCTGAGGGGCTACAGCTGGTCAGCTTTATACCTTATTGTGCTATATGGCTAAATGAACTTCCATAAGATGTGCATTAACTGCTCTGAGAAGGATGTGTCCTAAAGGTTAGAGAAGCTATCTTAGGATCGAAGGGTGTTGTCCCCTTGAAAAAGCACCTAACTTCCAACAGCTCCCCGGGCACTGTGGATTAAGCCCATGTTCTGTGTGTGAGAGTATGTGTGCTCACTAGTGTTCAGTGCACAGGTGGGATAAAAGCGGAGGTCGATTGTGAGTAGCACTGTGGTGAGTTCTTCTCCTTCTGAAATTATTCATGTTCACATATTGTCCATTTGTGTTACTTTGCTCAACAAGCATTTATTTCAGTCCTGTTTCTTGCGTTCAGATGAAGTGGACCACAGGCTTTGGGTCGAACAGTCTATACAGACGTGTCTGAGGTCAGTTTGTGTGGACTGCAGGCCTTGTAGGTGTAGTAATTGACCAGTTCACATGGACTAAAGGTGTTTAGGTGAACAGATGGCACAGGTATACTCAGAGGTCAGTCCACAGACTTGCACGTAAATAAAAGGTCCACTTTGGCTGGTACGAGGTCTGTAAATCTGTGTGGATCAGGCCCTTTACGTAACGGCTCCATCAAAAATCAAAATTTCAGTTTTCAGCCCAAATGTAGATGATGAGTCAAGGCAGTTTTACCCCTTAAGATTTTTTCTTTAGGGTTTACACTCCCTGCTGAAACAAAAAAGTCCTGTACACCTATAGATCCCATTAGAAAATGAGTCTAGAATCAGTCACGTCACCCGTCCACAACTATTGGGATCCTATACTTTGATATCACACTATCAGAAAACCACTGAATAGCATTACTAACCTTTAGACCATTACAAAACCAACAGGAACATGTAATGATTTATAGTGTTTCAGCAGGGTTGGAGCTATGAGGCTATTGTAGCTAAAGTGTAATAAGCTTATATTCTGCCAAGTTCAGTATCTCAGTTGTGGTCACCACAAAGTCTCAGATTGTGCACAGATTTGCTCATATAAGAGCATGTTTACTAAAGGCACACATTTCTATATGAACTCAGTTGTGATGTTGTGAACAGTGTTAATCATTAGCTACAATAGCCTCATAGCTCCAAACTCCAGACACCAAAACACGTCTTGGTTGAACGAAATCTGAAGCAATGGGGGAAACTGTGTGAGTTTGATTTTTGACTGAGGTATCACGTTCAGGTGCACAGATCTGAGGTCAGTTAGTCTCCACAGGCACGGATTGGGTTATTCCCGATGATTCCCAGCTCATAGAGAATGGATAACGTAGCGAAAAGGATGTAGCAGAGAAGACACACAATGCCCAGCTTCCAGTCCAGCTTCCAGCCGTTGATGTGGACGACCAGGAAGAGGAATACGATGGAGAGCAGCAGGGTGGAGGTGATGAAGACCATGCCTGTGCTGTTCACCACCACTGGGCCTGTCGTGTCCACGAAGGCCGTCTTTATGAACCAGGGCAGGCCCAGACACAGCATGTCGAACACGTTAGAGCCCACGATGTTGGACATGGCCATGTCACCCTTCCCTGAGTGTGAAAAACAACACAAACAAAATAAATGGAAATGCCAAACACTCATTCTAGACAAAGTGTACAGAACATCCCATAAAGCTAGTGGTTTCTGAGATGCTGCCTCCACCATGCTTCACCTGGTACTCTATTATCAGGCATATCTGGCACTCCACATCCTTTGTCCATGATGATGGTTTTACACTCTGCTACAACTGACTGGTACGTCCAGCAAACCCTGTCACATGACATCGGTGACGGCCATTCCAAACCACGGGTCATGTGCACATCACCTGTTTGATCAATTACCATTTGCTATGCGAAGGCCACCCCACACTAACTTTGCATCCCACCTTGGTCAATCCAGTCAAAATGTTCTGGCTCCATCTGTGACAACAAATGGATGTTTTGATGCTCTCCATCCAACATCACATGCCACCATGTTTTGTGTTATGTAATGTAACATGAAGAGCCATTGACAGTGTCACTCAGGACACATCTTTCTTCGCTGTAGGTGAATGTAGCTAATGTGTATTTTGTGTTTCCTGGTCCTTACCTTCTCGTGCCACCAGCACGCTGGCCACAGTGTCGGGAATGCTTGTTCCAGCTGCCAGTAGAGTGAGGCCCATCACTGTGTCGGGAATCTCCAGAGTCTCTCCTGCACACACACACACACACACACACACACACACACACACACACACACACACACATTAATTTTAAATTGGCACAATACCAATATTGACACCTCAAGTGTGCAATCCAATATTTTCTTCTACTCATTTCCGATGATCTTTTTATCCTTAGCAAAGAAAAATCCAACACGATCTCAACAGCTCAAACATTTCTCTGAGACATCAATGACATCTAAGGGTGGTCATAATATTCTGATTTGACTGTAGACCTAGGGAACACAGGACCCTGGGAACACAGATGCACTCCAGTCTGGCTAGCAGTTTGAGCTTTATCGTTCTCTTTATTCAGGCAGAGCCTGGTCTGTGTGACTGGGATGCTTGGGAAGATGTCAAACATTCCTATAAAGACGTTGATGACGGTGGTTAGCGAATGTTGCACTACATTAGCCTTGTAGCTTCAGGGTAAATGTAAAAAGTTTCTCTCCCAAATGTGTTTGGTAGCCAATCAACCTTCTTATTTGTTGACTCTCCCTATCACTTGTAATGTCTCTGACTCTAGGAGGGTGCAGACTAACACAGACCTCCTCCGATGCATGTGAAGTCAAGCTCCGCCTCTTTTCCAACTGCTGCTGATACATCACCGCCGGGCACCCAACACGCTCAGAGGAAAGTGCATGATCCCCAGTTTTGATGGATCGTCTGGCAGATGTCTGAGCCAGCTGACATTACTTAGTAGTGCTGGGGAGAGAGCACCATCTTGCGTGTCCAGAGAGAGGTCAGACAATTTTTGGTCTCATGGTCCCCGGCTACCGATGGCAAGCAGCATGATTGAGATTCGAACTCGCGATCGTCAGTTCATAGTGACAGCACCTTAGCCCGCTAAACTACTCAGGGCCCATAAATGTGATTTTTTTTACCAAAGCTGCCCCGGGTGCCACCTCATCTTAACTTAGTCTGTGTACAGTTCAGCTTTTACCCTTTTCTCCCTCAGTGAGCTGAGTTAATGGTCTCCGAAACTGTGTGATAGCTGTGCAGGTATTTTGCCCCTGATTTCATCCTTGGACTCAAATCTTTTTGCCTGGTTATGAAACTCACTGCTTTAGCATGTAGACTGTGTCCTAAGCTGCCTTTCTAGCCAGCAAATCCACCTTCAGGCTTTGCAGTTGTCAAGATGGCAGACAGAATCTAATCCATCTTTATACTGCCTAATAACAATAATAATAATTATCATTACTAATATTACTGCTGTTTCTAACTGCATGTTTTGTTTTTTGGTGCTTTAGTGCCAGCTGTTAGGTTGGCAGGTCACCACACTGTTAAAGACTTTAATCATCAACATTAATCCAAAAGTTGATCTCTGATTATTTGCACAGTAGACCTATTGTCTGTCTGTGTGTATTGTATGTAATAAAGAATATATAACAGGTCTCTGAGTGCAGTTAAAAGTTAATGACACTGTAGATGATATCTGGAGGCCATCCTGGGGGTGCTGGGTTTCTGAAACACACACGGGTAGATCACATGCTCTTCCTTTTGCCCCATTCTTGAGATGCCAGCACTGTATCCTGAGGGATTGTGGGAGTCTGGAGGCTCGGGATTACGGGCCGCCAGACCCAGAGACCATGTGATTCAGTCGGGAGGATAATAGGATTATTATCTGAGGAAAGAGCGTGCAAACTCACATGAGAGAGGGCCGTGTGGAAAAGAGTAAAGGCAGGTAGTGAGGAGGAGCTAACACTCGAGGCAGTGTGTGTGTATATGAGTGTGAGTGTGTGCCCTGTCTGTGTTTCTTTCAGTTTTAAAACACGAGTCCTGCATCACTACAGCCACATGGGGGTCTGCTGGCTCAGGGCTCAAATCCCAAATAATACTGTACACACACACACACACACACTATCACACATGCACACACAATCCCAAGTAATAGTTTGTCCCCCAAAATTGTGTCTTTAATATATAACACTAATGTAACACTGGAGCTACACTGTAAAGTGATTAGCATGATGCTAACTGCTCTGATCTCTAGTAGTCTTGATGATGTTGTTTCTCACACTGTATAAGATACATACAGTCATGGCCGAAAGTGTTGGCACCCCTGAATTTTTTTCCAGAAAATTATTGCATTTACACATGTTTTGTTATACACATGTTTGTTTCCTTTGTCTGTATTGGAACAACACAAAAAAAACAGCAAATGTGACATAATTTCACACAAAACTCCAAAAATGGGCCGGACAAAATTATTGGCACCCTCAACTTAATATTTGGTTGCACACCCTTTGGAAAAAATAACTGAAATCAATCGCTTCCTATAATCATTAACAAGCTTCTTTACACCTCTCAACTGGAATTTTGGACCACTCTTCTTTTGCAAACTGCTCCAAGTCTCTCATATTTGAAGGGTGCCTTCTCCCAACAGCAATTTTAAGATCTCTCTACAGGTGTTCAATGGGATTTAGATCCGGACTCATTGCTGGCCAATTTAGAACTCTCCAGCGCTTTGTTTCCATCCATTTCTAGGTGCTGTTTGAAGTATGTTTGGGGTCATTGTCCTGCTGGAAGACCCATGACCTAGGACGCAAACCCAGCTTTCTGACACTGGGCCCTACATTGCGACCCAAAATCCTTTGGTAATCTTCAGATTTCATGATGCCTTACACACAGTCAAGGCGCCCAGTTCCAGAGGCAGCAAAACA
>BRDA01064508.1:1830-21286 GCA_036984385.1 Crenuchus spilurus
GAGAGAGAGAAGAGTGTGTGTGTGTGTGTGTGTGTGTGTGAGATAGAGAGAGAGAGAGATACAGAGAGTGTGTGTGTGTATGAGAGAGAGAGAGATACAGAGAGAGAGAGAGAGAGATACAGAGTGTGTCTGTGTGTGTGTGTGTGTGTGAGAGAGAGAGATACAGAGTGTGTGTGTGTCTGTGAGAGAGAGAGAGAGAGAGAGAGAGAGAGATACAGAGTGTGTGTGTGTGTGTGTGAGAGAGAGAGAGAGTGTGTGTGTCAGAGAGAGAGAGAGAGAGATACAGAGAGATACAGAGAGAGAGAGCATAGAAATAAGTGAGAGAGGCTGCCTGTTTAATTAAAGAAGTAAATGGACAGCATATACTATAGCCATAATATTACTGACTATAGATCACTACTAAAGCATTTCAGTCTGTTATTCAATTATCAAATGAATCTATTAATTAATGAATACACACAGATATACACTAGTAGGAATCATACATGTTCACATGCATTTTTATTAACGGTATTATTTAGCAGTTATGTTGTGTAGTATATACATTATGTGACTCTATGTGACATTATGTTTAAGCTGTGTATACTGTATATACATATACAGTTTATTTAACTATGTAACACATATACTGTTATTTTCAATAAAGTGTATATTTGACTATTTCCTGTCCACTACAAATTATTTCTCAGCCACTGCTGCAGTATTTTCTTTATCATCTCTCTCTCTCTATCACCATATCTCTATCGCTCTCTATCAAGCCCTGTCATGTCATTGATCAGAGAGAGTGAGGAGAGAGACAGAGGCAATGAAAGAGAGAGAGAGAGAGAGAGAGAGAGAAAGAAAGAGACGATGATGAGAGAGAGACAAAGAGAGGGAGAGCAGGTGTGATTTGAAAGCAGTAAAAGATGGCACTACTGAAAGGTGCATTTGGTGTGTGTGTGTGTGTGTGTGTATGTGTGTGTGTGGAGCCTTGCTAGAGCTGGTTGCCCACGGTAACAGCCCATCCAGGGTTGGTTGCCGGCGGAAACGGCACAGTGTGTGCAGCTCAGCAATGTGTGTATGTCACATATTTAAAGATCGACGGATCATACACACATACACACACACACACACTTTTCATCTTACAGCAATTCTACAGTCACAGCAAAGCACATTTGCACCAACCACATTGCACACCTCACACCTCTACACACACACACACACACACACACACACTATATGTGTAACACCCCCCCACACACACCTCACACCCTCTCCCACCTACACACACAGTCGCAGAAGCACACAGACAAACATATTTCCACACGCTCAGAGCATTTAATGGGATCAAGCCATTTCTATTTTCTCCACATTAGCGCTTATACATTATTAAACTCTAAAATAAAGCCTCATTTTTCTGCTCCAGCTGAACCACACGTCTCAGAGCTGACAGTAACAACAATAACGGTAATGATAGTCGTTCTAATTGCACTTACAGGCCTTGATTATGTCGCACTCGGGCCCATTTGCATGCGCTGCGAGGCCGAGGTCATGTCGAGATTGAGCCAGCCTGTTTTTAAAGCGACAGGTTGACACTTTTCCCTCCACATTACCTCAAATGTTCATCAAAACATCTCTGATCCTGTATAGACCTCATCCAGATCTTATTGAAGGTCTCAGAGCAGTGGATTTTGTTTAGGACCCACTATAAAAATGAGTACAGCTTCACCAATACAGGCAGACTTGTTAACAAGCACTAGAATAGTCACCTAAATAACTTGATAGTTTCTGTACAAATATTGGCAAAGCCACTCAAAGCTCTTCTAGATGTTAATGAAGGTGTCACAGACTAGTGGGTGTGGTTTAGGATACAGTATGACTTATAAACATGAATAAAAACTCACCAATACAGACTGACCCTTCAGACAGCTGGTAGAAGACTGATCTTGGGTCAGATTCCTCCTAAACTACCTCCACTTATTTTGTCTTTCACTGCTTCTTTCAGTTCCGCAATCTTGTTCTTTGGTGTCCTTTTCTCCTTTTTCACTGACTTTTCTGAGCATCACTGATTTTCCAAGGAATTAGTGTGTATCACATGACCAAAATGTGAGAGCTGTTGTTTGGTCATGTTGCCCTCTAATGATATTTTTGGTTTGATGGGGTCCAGAACTGCCTTGTTCATCATCATCAGGCATCAACTTTTCTTCTTTCTGCTTTTCTAAGCATCCAACTTTCACAGCCGTACATCATTATAGAGAAGACAATTGCACTGACCAATCTGACTTTTGTTTCAACGCTAATGTCCTTGCTCTTCCCGATCTTTTCCCTTCCCTGCATTGCAATCCTTCCTAACGTTATTTGCCTCTTGATCTCGGGTGCTGATTTCCATGCTGCAGTTGATTTTAGCTCCAAGAAAAATTAAATCTTGGACAGGCTCGATTATCTCGTTATTGATTTTTATGTTCAGTGTACCATTGCCTGCCGTGGTCATAACTTTCGTTTTTTGGATGTTCAGATACAGTCCCATTTGCTCGCTTTCCTCTTTCACTCATTGGATAAGGTAGTCAAGGTCCTTTTCGCTCTCCACCAGCAAGGTTGTATGGTCTGTGAATTGAAGGTTGGTGATGGTTACTTGTTTTTTCACAATATATCAAAAAATGTCTATGTTTAGAGCAGATTTAATAAGAATATAGAAACTCTTACTTACTCTCTTATTTTTAGAAAGGTGCTATTTGTAAAAAATCAAGACTCCAGAGGGTTTAAAAACATCAGCAGCTCTGCTGTCTGATCCACTGATACCAGAACACACATTAACACACCACCACGACATCAGTGTCACTGCAGTGCTGAGAATAAGACACCTGTTCTGTGGTGGTTGTTACCATTGAAGAACAGGGTGAAAGGAGGCTAACAAAGTATAGAGAGAAACAGATGGACTACAGTCTGTAATTATAGAACTACAAAAACCATCTGTATGGTAAGTCAAGATAAAATGGACAATCAGTGTAGATACAAAGTATGTGTAGCTAATGGTCAGTGAGTGTACATATACAATATACATAAGTGAAGCTCTTGATCACTGTCATATCAAATATACCACCTCTGATTTCATCGTTATTTTACATGATTACTCCCTTTATATTGTGTGAGCATTTCATGATGAAATGACTTGAAATCTCATTACATTAACAGTGTTCTTTTCTTTTACAAGGGCTTCACTTTGTCTCTCCAGTCAGCCTGTTTGGTCTGATGTTCGGAGTCAGTAGACATGGCAATAGACAAAGGACACAGGAGCTATTTTTAAGTCACTGTAAAGTGGACGTCTGTTTTCACTGCTATGTGTTGGATGCCATTCTGAGTACAGTATGGCAGGAATGAAGGCTTATACTGTCATTTTTAAGATGTTGTTTTTTACTGTTTATTGATGTGGCTGTGGTCCACAGTGGTTATTGGGTCCATTAATTCTAGCGTTAAGGTTAACATTGTTGGGGTGAGTAGTTTGCAAAAACGCAGCCGGATTCCAGGCATGCTTCACTTTCACCTCCACCACCTGCTGACTGGGATTAGCATTAGCTTTTACTATGTCGGCTATTCTGAGAACTGCTTTACAGGAGAAGTTCAGCAGAAAATTAAATGTACACAGTTCTTCTTATTCCACATCCATCAGTCAAGAAGTTTGGTGAATGAAGTTTGCATCTTTAGTTTTGCACTGAAGCTACATGAATGTAGCTAATGAGTAATGCTAGCATTGCCAATTAGCATGGTCATATTCAACTCTAGTAAACATGGCCATCATTGCCCCATGTTCTTCCAAAACACCACTGCCATCTTGTCAAATTTGGAGCCAGAGTCTGCACAGTGGATACCAGAGTTGAAGCAGCCCACCTTCTCATTTGGTTACCCCGTCCCCTCATTTGGTTTCAATTCACTGGCCTCTTCTGACAGTACCGTTTGCCATTCAAACAAAGCACAGATGCTAAATCTTTGGTTCGTTCCAACCCAGTTTAACCCCTTTGCTGTCAGCACATGCCAGTTAAAAGAAGAAAATAACTGTTTAAACAGTAGCTGTAGCCACAATCCTATACTATACCAGTAGCTGTTGCCAGATCCAACAAAAATGTCTAGCCCAAAAGTTGTCTGGACCTTCAGAAGCTGAAACTAACCCAAAGATTTCCTTGAAATGTAAAGTGCATTATAAATAAAATGTATTATTATTATTATTATTATTATTATTATTATTATTATTAAAATCAAACAGGCCAGAGATGGATCTACCAGCATACATTTTTCATCTTATATGCTAATGTATAGTTTTTGTGATACATTTTGTGTACAGTGGCATTATTATTAGTCCTACTATTTAATCATTATAATGCAAATATCATTTTATCATTTGAAAGTAGCCCAAAAAAAATCATGTGACTGTTCAATTGTCACCCACAACTGCATTTTCAAACTAGCCTAATTTGGCTGGAAAACTTTAAACATGGCAACCATGTCTTTCATCCATAGCTGTCTAGATGTATTTATGTATGTATGTATGGATGTATGTATGGATGGATGGATACTTTATTCATCCCCAAGGGGAAAGTCATCACTTAATTTCTGCATAAACATACCTTCTTAAGATATAGATGAACAACAATCTAACCTCAAATTTTTGGGGATGAGAAATTGTGCCAGTATTAGTATTGAATTAGATTAAAAATGAATTAGATTGAAAATGGTCTGTTTTGTAATAGCAATACATGGGAAAGGGTGGAGCTATACAACATACTGCAACCAGTCAGCAGGGTCACTTAACCTGTGGATGCATCAATTTTAGAGTCATCCTTGGTCATTCCCAGGGTCCTATGTTACCCAGTTCTACGCATGTGCTCTCTCAGAGTCATATGTGTTCCCATGGCACTATATGCCCAGGGTCCTATGTTCATCAGGTAGCACATAATGAGAAGCTGAAAAAGATTTTGCCCAGCTTTTAATTCACTTAATATGACACTGGCTATTGGGAGAACTCATCAGAAGAGTTTTCTTTACCTTCACTTTGCCATGCGGTTCTCTATATAATGGACATACACTTGAGGGAATGAATCAAACGATTAGGCTTAGGTTTAGGATTAAAATAGGGAACATAAGACCCTGGGAACATAGGACAATGGGTGTATGACCATATCAAAACAGTCACAATGTGGATTTAATTAATAGTTTACATGTAAAGATTGGTGGTTGATGTTGTGTTGTGTTTAAACCCCCAACCACTAGATGGCAGTGTTGCAATCTCTCTTCAGCCATTAGACTCTTCCACTCCAACAGAAATAAGTAGTGTAAGGATGCACCGCTGATAGTTTTCCTAAAATTAGATATAAAAAAATCACAATATATTTACTTATCACAATATATTACAATATATCATAGCTCCTGCATCATTGTATATGTAGGGTGTAACCCAGTGGCGATTGCTCTAAGACTGCAAGGGAAGCTCAGCTTCCCCTAAAATGTCAAAAAATAAGTGATCAATAATATACTGTTGTGTGTACATGTCATTGACTAAATATGCGCTACAACGCGCTCAACTTTTGTTCAGAATCAACTTCTTATCACTGGTAACGACGCTGCTTTCCTCTCACTCATTCCCGCAGCTTCACCAGACTTCAATGGCAAAGCAAAGCGTGCAGCGAAACGACACGAGTCATTGGATAACTGCCGGGCTTTGTCCCGCCCATCGGACGCTCAGCGTCTCTTGGGGTCTATGGGGCAGTGGGCTGGCCTTGGCTGGCCCGGACGCTCAGCTTCTGCATGATGATTGGATGTTCTTTCTGAGGCTGAATCCCTTTTTGATTGACAGCGAAATGAGCGAATCAGTGATCTTTTGGTGTAAACATCCGTGGGAGCATTTTTTAAATTTTCATTCTGTTCTGAGTTGAACCGAAGACTTTCCTAATCCTCTTAGCCGCATTTTCTTTGTTAAAAACGACTAGCGACAAGTCGAGCTTTTATTTCTGGTGTTTTTTTGTAGCTGCTTGTGTTTGGAGACTGACTTCTATCACTTTTTCTGACTTCTATCACAGTTTCTGTCCAGGTGTAGCACTCACAGACGGACACACTTCACACTAGCCTCGTGCCAGTCCCAGCTAGCGAGCTAGCAGGTGTAAAGAGCTTCTCCTGTTTAAAGCAGCTCAAGTCTTAGACCCGCAACACCATGAGCCAAGGCCGTTTAAGCAGCCTAGCTCTGCTGGCCATTGAGAGGACACTAGTCAAGTCCCTGGAAAAGACGCCTTGTTGGTACGACAGGGTCACTGATCATTTTCTTGAAAAGGTAGAATTTACGTACAAATAAACCGACACATTTTATGATGTAGCCCGAAATTGAGCTTCCCCTCCTTGAAAGACCAGCATCCGCCATTAGTGTAACCCTACATAGGACCCTCAGTTGTTCTGTATTCTCTGATAGACTTGCTTACATGACTTCTGACACTGTATAATACACTGCTCTTAATAAACATGGACTAAAGCAGTTAAATCTTGAATCATCTTGGTCATACTATTGGTCATTTGTGATACATGGTAAGAAATGACACAAGCAAGTCTATTTTGGATTTCTAAACATCTGGACACCAGAGTTTGCCTTTAATAATCTGCTCATAACCAGTAAGCTCGGAGCAGACCTTTCAGACCCTGATCACAGAACTGTTATTTCGAGCAACAATATGAACCTCCCAGCTCCCCCGCTGCCAGCAGTGCTTAGAGTAACGAAGCGGAGATGACCTTGAGAATGTCACGAAGTTAAAAGCACGTCGCTGTGAGAGGAAATATCAAAAGCGACCCAACTGAAACCACGACACCATCACTGCTGTTTCTCTTCAGATTAAGACGATACAGATCAGGCCCAAAGGACGACCCAGACTGTCCTTTCTGGGTTTTAGACCACTTTGTGGTGAAGGATTAACAGAGAATGCTGATCCTAGAGCAGCACTCAAAAGAACATGCCTCGTCAGCTGAACAAACTCAGCAGAAGTGACCTAAAGCTGTGATATAATGTGAACAAACTAGTCTGTATACAGCTGTGGTTTCCATACCAGTTTCTCTGCTTTTATTATTTATAGTTCTGTGAGTAAATTGAGCATTTTAGTTTTATTCTATAAACTACAGACAACATGTCCACTAAAATCCACATACAAATATTCTCATTTTAAGCATTTATTCTAACAGTTTGTCAAATTAACGAAAAGCTGCAACGTTTTTAGACTTAGAATAATGCATCAACAAAAGACAAAGGCTGAAGTTAACTTATTGGAATTACCCCATTCCACCTTAAATCCTCCATCAGTTACTATAGAGAGCCTGAGGAGCTTGAATGTAATCACTACAGCATTTAAGGTGGAATTGGGAATTCCAAAAGCAAGCATTGTAAGAAGTTAATGTTGATTTTAAACAACACAATACTAACCTTTAATGCTTAATGTTTATATCAGTATCTGGCCAAAGTCTGATTTGTTCATTCTCTCCACCAGTCTTTCACATTATTTGAAGACTTTAGCAGCTTGGCTTTGGTTAATGGCTTGTACACAATTTCTTTCTTTAGATCACAGTTCAGAGGTTTTCAGTGAGGTTCAGGCAGGACATTTGGAGTGTCCTCTTCGCTTTCCAGAGCTACTTACTGAGTTGTTAAGTAATTTTAAATAGACTTGATACTGTACGAGTGCCTATTTACTAGTTCGGACCATGCATTTAGGATGTGTGTTATGGGAAGAGGTGTATGAATATAGGATGCCTGAAATACTTTCTTAGCAGCTTCTTCTAAGAGCTATTGACTCAGACCTGTTAGGAAGGAGATTGATTGAAAAATGGAACTGTATGGAGGAGAAATCTTGTTTATATACTTTTCCATTTTACCTCAGATGTAGTCAATCAGCCAAGACATGTTTGGACTCCAAATTTTGCTTCTTTAGTTCAGAACTAGAGCTACGATGCTAATAATGCTAACACACACTGGAACTCAATAGTATCTAAATAGCCTGTTTCTGTTAAAGTACAAGTACACCCTTATCTGACAAAACTCCCAAATTGGTTGGCATTCTCACATCTCTTATGGTGTTCCTGATTTGGTAATTTACTATTTATCCAGAAAATGCTTTTCACAGCCTGATTTTGTCATGGTGATGTTAGTGAAGGTCTCACAGACTAAAGGATGTGGTTTAAGACACACTATGACTTAATGTGATCGTTAAAAGTGAATAAAAGCTCAGCACTACAGACAGACACTTCAGATAGCAGCAGGGCAGGTCTTATACCATATTCTTCCATATTTATGATGCTCATCATCACTAAAACTGACTCTAAATCAGCACTTTCAGCTCTAAGATGGCTGACACAGCATTCAGCAACACAAGTTTTTGTTTTGTTCTAAAGCTCACAGTAAGTCATACTGTGTTCTAAATCACTTTCACTAGTCTGTGAGACTTTCATTAGCATCTGAATGAGGTCTGAGCAAGTTCAGATAAGTTTTGATGATGTATATATCAAAGAAACCCATGCTACTTAGGCAACTATTGAATTGTATTGTTTGTTAGCAACATTAGCCTAACAGCTCCAGTTTTAAGTGGGAATATCTGAGAAATGAGTTTTCCCCAATCGTTATGATAATAAAGATGGTGTGAGAGGTTTGCAGGACTCGTGTTGGGTTTTTACACCCAGAACATTTCAGATAGTTCACTTTATGAAGCTGCTGCAGCAGAACGCCTGAGGGAAATGATGGAGCAAGGCTAATCTATCTTTATGCCTCACTGTGTAGCCTGTGAGTGTTCATAAGACCATGTTTCTGTGTTGGAATGAAAATGTTGCACTACAGATAAAGTTTAGATCTGGTCCGATATCAAGTTTCACATCTATATTCATACAGTATTAAGCATAATTCATTGCATACCTGCTTACATTTTATGTTTCATTGAATTTCTCAATTAAAATAAGTTAAATGTTCTTAGATTTATAGTGCACCATTTTTAAAATTAATTTTAAATAAAAAATAATATGTCAACTTTTGCACAGGCATCATTTTACATTCTGTATTTTTTCAATATGCTAAATTCAGTAATTAAACAGTAAGTGAGTTTGCTTGATAATTACTTCAGAAATCAATAAAACATCATTTAAGCAGGAGTGCACAAACTTTTGCACACACACACACACACAAACACACACACACACACACACATATATATATATATATATATATATATATATATATATATATATATATATATATATAAGCTATTGTGTCAGAATTTAAGAGTTTAATTTTGAAAACATTTATATGCCTTTTGTTAAAGCTATTGTTTACATGTGTAAATCTACTGTATAAACATTTCAAAAGCAATTTCAAAATAAAAGCATACAATTGTAAAAGTTAAAAACAAATGATTACCTGTTAAGGTATAAAATTTGTTTTATAAAGATGTTTGGCTAATTATGTGTGTTAATATAGTAAATACATAATATATGTTTCACATTTCTATGTGTGAGCAGTCAGTCTTATGAACAGGTTTGGTCACCTCAGGTCAAACAGTACATTCAGTTGAGTGAAAATAAGTAAGATCTATAGGAAAAATATATACAATATATATAAATAAATACAATTAAAATATTTTTACACATTTTATTGTACTTGTATAGTTTATATTTATTTTTATTGAAATAAAACATTTTTAATATCTAGAAATAAAACATAATATTTAACATGCTGTAACCACATTTTATATCTTATTTTTCTCTGAAATGTGAAACTCAGTAAATAAAGAGTGCATTAAAATGTGCAGAAGTTCTCTGTAGGAGATCAGTTGATATATTGAAGGACCATTTGCATAGCAGATGAGGCATAGAGCTAAGCGGCTGGCCTTAGGGCTGTATGGCATTGATGTGCAGTTGACTGTACCTTACGTTAACAAGTGACTCCAACTGCCAGAAGACCAAATGGGACATTAGCATCCTCGCTTGCACATTGCACATAACCTAGATTTTGTTTCATGTCCTCCTGTAATCGTTTAACGGCTGTGTATACAATCCAACCCCCCCTCAGGGAGCCATCACTGAACACGCTCAGCCAACATCACACTAATGTCTTGTTGTCCCTAATCATTAACGACATCCTGATCATTGCTGAGTGGGTTAATGGTTAAGCATCAGCATGTCAGCTGTGGTCTAGCCTGGACTTCTCAATGAAACACGAACATGTTAGAAGTAATGAAATAACTAAAGTTTAGGAGGAACATGTCCAAAGCACCTCCTACTTCCAGACTAAAGGCCCTTACTGAATGTACATAATAAAAAAATTAGTATTTTACTATGTTAATTTTGGACTTGATAAAATACAGCAGATGACATGGCATCTCAAACCATCACAAAACCTTCACACTGGACTTGAGACACCTTCTGTGTCTCTACACTCTTCCTCCAGACTCTAGAACCTTGATTTACAAATGAAATACAAAACTAACTTTAATCTAAAAAGAGGACTTTGGAGCACTGAGTCCAGTTCTTGTTCTCTTTAGTTCAGGTAAGACACTTCTGATGTTGTCTTTGGTTCAGGAGTGTTGATATTAGGAATGTGGCAGTTGTAACTCTGAGAGATACACAGTACTTATACTGTTTAATAGTCATTTACTCAAACTTACAATAAAATATTGTAATAAAGATTCTGTATTTCTGACTTTCATGAGCTATAAGTCATACTGATAAACATGAAAACAAAATGAGATATTGTCACTTTATGTGTAATGAATATTAAAAATATGAGTTTACCTTTTTGAAATTAATTATGAACAAAAAATTAACTTTTTCATAATGTTCTGCTTTTTTGATGTGTGAATATAATTCATTCGGATGACAATAAATTAATTCAAACAGATGGCTTCTAGCACACCAACGCAATGTTTGGCATCAACACATCTCTTTAGTCTTATCTCTCAGTCCATCTCCATTCATCAAACTGGGAACTGGATCTCTAGCTCAAAGCAGAAGCTGCCCAGATCTGCTCCCCATGAGTCCTCTCCTCTTACAGTCATTCATCTCTCCTTCCATCATTCGTCTCATACAACCATATGCTGAAGACAAGATTTGAACCAGTACCTTTTCCATTGGTGGACAATGGACGTGTTTGTTTGAGAATGATGGTGTTTGATGATTAATGATGGTGTTTGGTGAAGAATGATGGTGTTTGATTTGTAATGATGGGGTTTGTTGGAGAATGATGGGATTTAATGGTGAATGATGGTGTTTGATGAAGAATTATGTTGTTTGTTGGAGAATGATGATGGGTAGTGGGTGTTTTCAGTTTACTTCATCTTTTTGCTTAATACCACTGCCCCCACCTCAGCTTTTTCCATAGGACTTATAATGTCCACTCTCTGTAAGGTAAACCTAGGAGCATAATCCTCCCCCTCATTCTTTCCATTCCACTCATGCTCTCTCTCTCTCTCTCTCTCTCTCTCTTGCTTGCTTTCTCTCTCTCTTTCTTGCTCTCTGTCTCTCTCTCTCTGGATGTTTGGTATTATGGTCTTTAGGCTCTGACTGTGTGTAAATCACAAAGCCTCTCGGCATCCATCCCTTTCACTGCTGCCTACACACACACACACACACACACACACAGAGACAAAACACATCATGGTCATCCATTTCAGCTTGAGAGGCTACAAAATATTTTCTGTCTGTACATTTCTGTTGTCTTTGTGAGAACTTTGTGGATGTTCCTGAGGTCCAATTATGATATATGTGTCCTTTATGTACCAAAAACAGTCATAATTCATTTTAACTTTATCAGTAATAGAATACCGTACCTTTAATGCTGATTACATATGCAGCTAAGCTCTGTCATGATTAGCTGCCCTGTTTTGAGCTTCATAAACAGTCTGTGATGAAACATTCATTATAAGTTAAGCGTGAATGGGTGGGGTTAAACTTCTGTTGTTTGAGTTGGTGGAGTTAAATTGCACTAGGTTGAGAGGACAGAGCTAAACTACAGGCTGAATGGGTGGTGCTAAATTGCACTGCTTGAATGGACAGGGTTAAACTGCTGTAGGCTGAATGGGTGAACTATGCTGCTGTAGGCTGAATGGGTGGAGTTAAATTGCACTATGTTGACTGGACGGGACTTAACTGCTGTAGGCTAAATGGGTGGGACCATGCTGCTATAGGCTGAGTGGATGGAGTAAAATTGCACTAGGTTGAATGGGCAGGACAAGGCAGCTGTACATTGAATGAGTAGAGCGAAACTAATGAAAAGATAAATGAATTCTTATATTTGTGACAACATGTACAGGTTATGTTACATATGTATTTGGGTGTGAACAGCACATTCTAAAACATTCAGTGATTCTCTCTCTCTCTCTCTCTCTCTCTCTCTCTCTCTCAGTGTGAGCAGTAATAGTCTATGCTCGCTCATTGGGGGGGATATTAATCAGTGCAGGACTCCGGCTGAGCTCACTGCTGCCAAACACACTCACTGTGGAGACCTGAACATTCATCTGTTCATCCCCCTCTCCCTCTCTCTCTTTCTCTCCTTCCTTTCCCCTCTCTTTATCTTCCTCTCTCACCTTCCTCTCTCTACTTTTTTCCTTCCTTCAACTCTCTCTTTCTATCTCTATCTCTTTCTCTCTCTCTTTCCCTTTCGGTTTTCTTTCTGTTTCTTAATTTCGCTTCCTTCCCTTATTCTCCTCAATCTCTCACAACTACCCTTACATTTGTGTTTTTGCCATGCTGCATTTCTCTCTCTCTCTCTTTCATTCTCAGTCTCTCTCTCTCTTTCTTTGCAGTGTGCTGTCTTATTACTGTCTCTCCTTTATTTCATTTTCCTCTTTATCTCATTTTCTTCACATTTTCACTCATCTTCCTTTTCTGTCTCACTCAGTATCGACGCCTTTTCTGTCTCTCCCTCTCTTTCTCTCTCTCTCTGTGTCTCTCTCCCACCCTGTTGCGGTGCATTGCAGTATTCTGAGAGCTGTGTGTGTGTGTGTGTGTGTGTGTGTGTGTGTGTGTGTGTGTGTGTGTGTCTCAGGAGCTGGCCAGAAGGGTTTTGTGTTTTTAACGAAGAGTGTGTTTGTGTGTGTGTGTGTGTGTGTGTGTGTGTGTGTGTGTGTGTGTGGGTGGGTGGGTTCTTATTTTTTGAGACTGAAAGCCGTATAGAACATGCCTCCAGTAAACTGACTGCTTTCTTTAATGACCTGTGTCTATACTATATATGTCTCTCTCTCTCTCTCTCTCTCTCTCTCTCTCTCTCTCTCTCTCTCTCTCTCTCTCTCTCTCTCGCTCCTCTCTCTCTGTTTGTTCAGTCCTCTCCTCCTCCTCTGTGTGTGTGTGTATGTGGGTGTCCTATATGTTTGTATTGGTTTCTGTTTATGTGTATGTGTGTGTGTGTGTGTGTGTGTGTGTGTGTGTGTGTTTAATGTAATAATCTCTCCGGTCAGAAATATGGGTCACTGCAAATTCCAGTCACAATGCCAGAAGTTGCTGCGTGTCTGTGATGCTAAATAAAGCTGGATGTATCCTCAGAGCGACTCATTAATTCAGCACATTGCTTAGTCAGCAAACCATTTATCTCCTGTAGCCTTTACCTCATCAAAATACCTCCTCAGCTCCTGCTGCCTGTACCTTGTCAAAATAACTCCTCAGTTCCTGTTGCCCTTGCCTTGTGAAAATACTTCCTCAGTTCCTTCAACCTTTACCTCATCAAAATACCTCTTCAGCTCCTGTAGCCTTTACCTCATCAAAATACTGCCTCAGCTCCTGTAGCCTTTACATCATCAAAATACCTCCTCAGTTCTTTCAATCTTTACCTCATCAAAATACCTCCCCAGCTCCTGTAGCCTTTACCTCATCAAAATATCTCCTCAGCCCTTGTAGCCTTTACCTCATCAAAATACCTCCTCAGTTCTTTCAATCTTTACCTCATCAAAAAACCTCCCCAGCTCCTGTAGCCTTTACCTCATCAAAATATCTCCTCAGCCCTTGTAGCCTTTACCTCATCAAAATACCTCCCCAGTTCCTGTAGCCTTTACATCATCAAAATACATCCTCAGCTCCTGTAGCCTTTACATCATCAAAATACATCCTCAGCTCCTGTAGCCCTTATATCACCAAAAAACCTTCTCAGCTTCTGTAGTCTATACCATGTCAAGTACCTCTTCAGTTCCTTCAGCCTTTACCTCATCAGAATACCTCCCAAGCTCCTGTAGTCTTTACCTTGTCAAAATACTTGCTCACTTCTTCTGGCCTTTACATAATGAAAATACCTCCTCAGCTCCTGTAGCCTTTACTTTATCAGAATAGCTGCTCAACTTCTGTAGTCTTTACCTCATCAAAATACCTCCTCAGCTCCTGTAGCCTTTACCTCATCAAAATATATGTTGCTGTAGGCTTTACTTCATTTATATATCTTCTCATCTACTGTAGACTTTACCTCATATAAGTAACTCATCAGTTCCTTTACCATTTACTTTGTTGAATTGCCTCCTCATCACATTATAAAGTCTACCTCATCACAATAACTAGCCTTTACCTCATCACAATAACTTATCTATACTTCATCACATTAACTAGTCTACATCATTACAATAGCTAGACTTTACTTCATCATAACTATCTTTACAATATCTAGTCTTCCTCATCACAATACTTAAACTTTACCTCATCACAATAACTGCTCTGTACCTCCTCACATGAATTAGTCTACATCATCACAATAACTAGCCTTTACCTAATCATAACTAGTCTACATCATTACAATAACTAGTCTACCTCTAAACAATAAATAATATATAGCCCTCTGCAATTACTGGTCTATCCCTCAGAATAACTGGTCTTTATCTCATCATGGTAACCAATGTAACTCATCAACATATTAATGTCCAAAATCTATACCTTAGGAAGTGAAATCCGGTTAAATCTCAAAATTTGCAATATTTCTGATTTTGAGATTGTTGGAAGAATATCAGGACGTAAAATTAGGAGGTAAAATGTAAACTATTTCTATTTTTAGCACTATAAAATTTTCTGATTTTCTATAATTGCCAAACTATCTAGTGAATTAATGTACCTATTCTTTCACTTGATACATTTGCAACAAGTACATAACATAAATAAAATAAATTATCTTTTTTACAGCTATCTGAAAATGAGCACTATTTACTATTTAGGTGTATTTTTGTAGTATATGTCATCAGAGTTAAATCCCTGTGCAGACTGTGATGTGTTCAGATAGTCTGCCTCCACCAGGCTCTGCACTACAACAGATTTTTTTTTCTGCTTGCAGCTCTGCTGTTCAGCTCCTCCCTGCAGCGACTCTCAGACATCTGCCAAGCTGCTCCTGTTTACACCACGTTTACACTATTTTCCAACAAGCTCTTCAAGATTACACCTTCTAGATTAATCATTTGATGAATACAACTTCATTTCTCAGCACCTATTGCACCCCATTAGTAATATATTCCAGGTTTGACATTACTGTCAATAGACGGTTCAAGCCACAAGGAGTGTTTTGCTGTTAATAAATGGGGTTCAGTATGCTGCTGGCCTTGGGAATCTTCCGAGCCCTAGAATATGACTGGCACAATGCAGCTTCTTATTTCAGAGTGTGGGTGCTACATTTCGAATCCAACAAACCCATCATTTTTCACTAAACACCAACAAACTTAACAATTTCCAGTATTACTCTGCAAAGTCCAACTAGCCCATAAATCTTCATTAATCCTAATCTTATCTACCAACCAATCCTCAGACATCTCAGAAGATAAAAAATAAAAACAAACCCCAGCCAACAACATTGCCCAAGAAACTCTACAAACCCAACATTTTCTCTCAAACTGAGTTTTCCTTACGAAATGTAATTAAATTCATTATCCTCACCTAACGTGAACAGACTGAAAAATCTCAACAATCTCCACTATGCACCATCAAAGGAAACATTCTTCACTACAACACCCTGAAACTCAATAATGCCTACCAAATGCTGCCATCAATTCTCCATCAAACACAATCAGACTCAACAATCTCTCTCAAACACCAACAATCCCAGCAATTTCCACCAAATATTAACAAATCAAACAATCTCGATCAAACACCAACAAACCCAACAATGTCCACCAAATACCAACAAAACCAATCAGTCTCCATCAAACACCAACAAACATAAACAATATCCACCAAATACCAACAAAACCAAACAGTCCCCATCAAACACAACAAACCCAACAATGTCCACCAAATACCAGCAAAACCAATCAGTCTCCATCAAACACCAACAAACATAAACAATGTCCACCAAATACCAACAAAACCAATCAGTCTCCATCAAACACCAAAAAACATAAACAATGTCCACCAAATACCAACAAAACCAAACCGTCTCCATCAAACACAACAAACCCAACAATGTACACCAAATACTAACAAAGCCAAACAATCTCCATCAAATACCACAAACCCAAGAATGTCCACCAAACCTCATATTTCAAACCCAACAATATAACTTACCACAATTATCCAACAAACCACAAACCCTGCTTTAGAATGTTCTCCCCCTCACATTTTTTATGCTGTACTCCTTTGAGATTTTTCTAGAATTTTCTCTTCCCATCACAGTGTTCTAGAATATTCACTTCAATTCATACAGATCTAGAATGCCCTACCCTGTCATATTCACTCTGTTCTGAAATGCTCTCTTTCGCTTATGATATTCTAGAATGTTCTCCTTATTCATAGTGATCAAGAACGAGCATTTTTGTAGAATGTTCACTTCTACAAGCAGAAGGCTTTGTCCCATTGACAGAATGTTTCATTTCACTTGTAAGGTTTAGTTCTGGGATGTTCTAAAGGATGCTTGTGTTAGTTGGGTTTGTGTGTTCTGTGCATTAAGGACACAATCAGCAGAATTTTCATATGAAAACATAATGAAAGTGACCGGAGTGGAACAGAGCTGGAAAATGCTTGTGGCTGTGTGTGTGTATGTGTGTGTAATTGTGGCAGTGTGAGTGTGTGTGTGTGTGTGTGGTTGATTGGGTGTATTTACTCGTACTGGCATTCCAGCACTGCAGAGAAAAATGGAGAAATAGAGAGAAAGCTGAAGGGAGGAGAAGAAAAGAAAGAGAATAGGGAGAGAGAGCAATGATTCTTTATGTACTATTACAGGATTATTGACATAATATACAGATTTCTCCTCTGTGTGTGTGTGTGTGTGTGTGTGTGTGTGTGTGTGTGTGTGTAGCAGATGACAGAGAAAATATGTGTGTCAGAGAGCATGAGTGTTACTGTTTTCAAAATATCACTGACAGCAGCACCTCATATCTCTCAATGTACCTCTCTCTTTGTCTCTCTCTCTCTCTCTCTCTCTCTCTCTCTTGCTCTCTCTCTCTCTCTCTCTCTCTCTCTCTCCCTTTCTCTCCTGTTTCTCTCTCTCTCCCTTCCTCTCCTGTTGCTCTCTCCCTCTTTATTTCTCTCTCTCTCTCTCTCTCTCTCTCTCTCTCTCTCTCTCTCTCTCTCTCTCTCTCTCTCTCTCTCTCTCTCTCTGAGGAGTAGATCTGTCTTGATTTTGCTGGTTTAGATGTTGTTAATGATTCATGATCCTAATTTACAAAAGTCCTCCGTTTCCAAGCCAGTGATACATCTACAACAATGTAATGAATAGCCTAACATAAAGAGAGAGAGAGAGAGAGAGAGAGAGAGAGAGAGAGAGAGAGAGAGAGAGAGAGAGAGCACACAACTGTTCACATATTTGCCACATTTCTAAAAATAGTCTGGTCAGGAGAATAAAAATAGAAGAGTAGAGCATATGTGTGTTTGTGTTGCTCTATTTTTGTTTTTATTTATTTATTTGTTTGTTTGTTTGTTTGTTCTGTGGAATGTTGGGTGCAGCAGTAGATTAAACACTCCTCGCTCTGTCCTCTGGACCTGCGTGTTTCTGTCCAGCTGGCACAGAAACTCCAGTCGAGTTAATTACAGTCCATTTGAACTCATCGTTCCAACAAAGCATTAACCTGCAGCTCTTGGTTGCCAGATTGGATGTAGTTTTGAATTTATGTTTGTCAACTTGATCCCAGGGTGATTGTTGAATTCAAGATATTATTGAGGGCTGCCAGATTAGGGTCAGAGTTACTACTGTATTAAATATTAACCAGATTAGATTCAAGTTGGCTGTCAAGGATTCAGGGTTGGTATATTACATTCAAGGTTGGATGCAACTTGGATAGATGGGATACAAGGTTGCCAGATTTAATTCAAGCTAGCCAGTTACAATTCAAGATTGTATTAAGGATTGACAGATTGAAATCTGGATTGACAAATTGGATTCAGTTTTTGATGCAACTTGGTCAAATGGGAGTCAAGGTTGCCAGATTGGATTCCAGCTTGCCAGTTGCAATTCAAGATTGGGTTCTGAGCTGACAAATTGGATTCAGGTTTCGATTGAAGTTGGTCAGATAGAAC
Organism: Crenuchus spilurus; assembly: GCA_036984385.1. Taxonomy (NCBI): domain Eukaryota; kingdom Metazoa; phylum Chordata; class Actinopteri; order Characiformes; family Crenuchidae; genus Crenuchus; species Crenuchus spilurus. The sequence goes on from BRDA01064508.1 coordinate 20,275, forward strand.
TCAGGAATGCTAAATTGGATTCATGGCTGACAGATTGTATTCAGGGTTGGTATTAATGCAAATGACGGCCAGCTAAGATTCAGGCTTCAAACTGATCAGATTGGATTCTACAAACCGGATTCCAAAAAAGTTGGGACACTAATCAAATTGTGAATAAAAACTGAATGCAATGATGTGGAGATGGCAAATGTCAATATTTTATTCGTAATAGAACATAGATAACAGATCAAAAGTTTAATCTGAGTAAATGTAACATTTTAAAAAGGAAAAATATGTTGATTAAAAATTTCAGTGTCAACAAATCCCAAAAAAGTTGCGACAAGTAGCAATAAGTGGCTGGAAAAAAGAAATTGAGCATATAATGAACAGCTGGAAGACCAATTAACACTAATTAGGTCAATTGACAACATGATTGGGTATAAAAAGAGCTTCTCAAAGTGTCAGTGTTTCTCTGAAGCCAAGATGGTAAGAGGATCACCAATTCCACCATTGTTGCGCAGAAAGATAGTGCAGAAATACAAGAATGGTGTTACCCAGCATAAAATAGCAAAGACTTTAAAGTTATCATCATCAACCGTGCATAACATCATCAAAAGATTCAGAGAATCTAGAACAATCACTGTGCATAAGGGTCAAGGCCGTAAAACTCTACTGGATGCTTGTGATCTCCGGGCGCTTAAACATCACTACACCTCAAACAGGAATGCCACTGTCAAGGAAATAACAGAATGGGCTCAGGAATACTTCCAGAAAGCATTGTCAATGAACACAATCCACCGTGCCATCCACTGTTGCCAGCTGAAACTCTACAGTGCAAAGAGGAAGCCATTTCTAAGCAAGCTCAAACATTTGCACTGGGCCAGGGCTCTTTTAAAATGGAGTGTGACAAAATGGAAGACTGTTCTGTGGTCAGATGAGATTGAAGTTCTTTATGGAACACTGGGACGCCATGTCATCCGGACCAGAGAGGACAAGGATAACCCAAGTTGTTATCAACGCTCCGTTCAGAAGC